>CAIGRN010073155.1:0-12673 GCA_903798345.1 Fraxinus anomala
AATATACCCTCATATATAAATAAAAAAAAAAGAAAAAAAAAAGTAAAGAATAAATTGTAATCTTACTCCTAAACTTTTTAAAAAATGCAAATGAGTCCAAAATTTATGAGCGCCGAATTTTTCGCACAAAGCCTTAACTGCAACAAAAAATTGATCGTGCTCTAGACGAAATTGAGGAAGACCCATGGTTGGGCTGGGTGCGCCATGTGGAGGGGAAGGCAACCCAGGTGGTCTGCGACCATGGGTCAACCGGACGGAATCAGAATTTGGGATCTTCGGACCTAGCTGTGCAAACTGCGCGACTGGCGTAACTTCTGGGATAAATTCGAAATTTTGTGATGATGTTTGGGGTGAATTGTTGACATGGATGGGGTCGTCTGATGATGGGCAATCAACCTGTGTAGAGTTCCGATCATGGGGGTGGCCGGAGGTGGATTTTTATGTGATTTTCAGATTTGCAGGTAGCGAACTTTGGGCAGTGATTTCGGGCTGTATAGTTGATGGAATTGGAAGGTGTTGGTTGCTAATTGAAGGGGAAGTTGAGGGCTATCGATCGGTGTCCAAGTCCGTTGGTACGGCCGCCGGAATTTAGAGGCATTTTGGGCCGTTTAGGGGTAAAAAATCATCCTTAAGAGAGAGAATTTTTTTGTTATTTTTAATATTTTTTATAAATTTTGGACTCATTTGTATTTTTTTTTAAAGTTTAGGAGTAAGATTACAATTTATTTTTTTTTCTTTTATTTTTTGTTTTATTTATATGGGAGGGTATATTGGTCATTTTGCGTTAAAAATAGATGAAAATGATGTTTTCAGCAATGAAACGTTGAAATAGAGGTGAAACTGCAAAAATTTGAAACGTATAGACGTTTAGTACAATACATGCCAAACGTAAGGACGTTTTGTGCGATTAAGCCTAAAATTGAATTAACTTATTTGTACAATCCTTATTGACTATTATAGTTGACAATTTTGATGTCAAAATTCAAACCATTGATTTTAAAAGCAATTTTTGAAATTGATGAATGCAATGTTGTCAATGATGCATTGTCAAGATTGTCAAATAAAATTGTACAAGTAACATGATTCATTAAATTTAGAGCAATATTATTTAATCCCATTGGGGTTACAATTTCAATTTAAATAACGTTAATGTGACATTAAATGATATGTGAAATTAAATAAATTATTTAATTACACTTTTCATTTAACTTATCATGTAGGGCATTTAAAAATTGGGGTTGTAACTTAGTAGGGCTTACTCTAAAATTTAATTTGGTACAGCCACTAAAAATATTTCACTTTCTGTAATGTTGTTATGGTACTAAAAAATTATACATTATAATTTACTTTTGCAAATCCAAGGGATAAATAATTAACAGATTAACGGAAATATGTGTTTTAGAAATTGTATGGAGTTAATTAAAATTCATTAGATATTTATTGCTTGGTTTGGTAGCATTTTCTATAAAGAAGGGGGTTTCTTCGCAAGAGCTAGGAATGAGATTTGGTTTAACCCTGCATCTAGCATACAAAATTCTAGATAGGTAATGATCATTCGTACTTCTTTCATGTCTTATCGTGTAGTAATGGGATAAATTTAACAATTGACATGCTCTATTTCATGATGGCGTAAAGCTTGACAACATAAAAATACTGAGGGATGCAGTGGAACGATATTTAGTGAAAAATGCAAGACAAATCAGATATGTGAAAAATGAACCAAACTTAGAGTCGAGTGTGAGAATAGCTGTCCATGGGAGTTATATGTCCGCCAATAGTCAGATAAAAGTTTCAGAATTAACACATTCAACGATGAACATACTTGCATAATGGTGTGACAAAACAAAAGAGTTCATGCTGGGTACTTAGCAAATAAATACATATGCAAGTTCAGTTCAGATTCAGTGTGAGAATAGTTGTCCAATGCAAAAAAGTAGAAGGTTTGAATTGCAAAGAATTAAGGTTTTCATTTATCAACTTAAACCACAACCGAACTTGAACTTTTTAATTTATAAAAAGCCAAATTGCAAAGATTAAAGTGTACTAATCTCTTGAATGCAACAATTTGATGTGAGGCAAGAGGCAAAAAAGGAGTGAGCCTTATTTTTGGTGTTAGAGGCTAGAGTTTTAGACTAATTACTACCAAAATTAGGATTTTTAGGTTTTGTATTTTTTTATCCAACTTATAAATTGTAAATAAAAAATTATATAAAAAATTGATTCAATTCAAGTACCCACGATTCTAGTTTAGGAACCAAGAATCGAACTGAACATAGTCGGTTATCGATTCCTAATTTATCTTTTTGGGAATTGAACCGGGTTTGTGTTTTAATTCGGTTAAGTTCCAATTAAAAGACCTAGGTTATTTACAAAAATATAAAAAATTATGTATTGTGATAAATGAGAAAATGTGGTGTATTAATTGACAAAAAAAAAAAAAAAAAAAAAAANTTCGGTTAAGTTCCAATTAAAAGACCTAGGTTATTTACAAAAATATAAAAAATTATGTATTGTGATAAATGAGAAAATGTGGTGTATTAATTGACAAAAAAAAAAAAAAAAAAGCATTAAGTCCGTTTGAAGGTGATTCTTTCAAAATCACTTCTAAAAAAATAAACATTACACAAGGATTAAAACTCTTGTTAGAGTTCAAGTTTGACCCGAATTCTATTGGGAGTTGGGAGTTCAAGAAGTCAAATATGTAAGTAAAGAGAAGAAATTGTGTGAAGACCTCTCGTTCACTGTCAAGGGAGCGCTTGAGCAAAATTTGCAATAACTCCACCACTCGCTAAACGCATGTTGAGCACTCGACCACTGCTCGTTAGCCACTCGAGCAGTCGTGATATTTGACAAAATCCTAATCGCGATTTTGGCAAATTTTCTTTTCTAAACAACCTCAAACACTACATTCTTTGTTAGGACCGTTATATTAGAACTCCATCATATGTTAAAATCTTCTTTGTATTATATATATTAGAAGTATTTACATTTTTGGAGATCATCCAGTCTTTTGTAATCATCCTTTGATATAGTGAATTAGTCTCCGTCTCGCCCGTGATTTTTTCTCTTATTGGATTTCTACATAAATCTTATGTTTTTGTTCTTATTTTTCATATTGCCAATTTTCATTTTTTCGAAACAATTGACAAAATTGGCCATTAGTAGATCAATTTATCTATACAAAAAAATTGATTCGAATGAAATAAAATTGAAAGTTGGGATAAAAGAAGGATGAAAATAATTTAAGTCCATAATCAACACCTTATTTTATTTCTTCATGGAGAACTGAATAATATCTTACTTGTACCCTCATTTTATATACAGAGCCAAAATAAAAGATTCTGTGTGAGATGTATACAATACATGGGTAATTGATCTCAACGGCCAAGTCATACCATCAGAAATAGACGACTGCTAGCTGGATAAACCTTAAACGGATGATGAACTTTGTCGTAGAGGCTCAGCTTCTTGGTGATGGACAACCTGATTTTGGTGGCTGTCAAGTGGCATATACTGTGACATGATTGCCATTATCTCCGAGTCCATATAAGACTGCATATTACAAAATAGTCAGATAGGATGAGAGTAAAAAATAATGAATGAATATTCGCAAGACTACTTGCCCGAAGTCTATATTTGTAGAATATGTAACCAGCAACACCAGCACCCACTGCAACGGCTAGGACCAGGAAGGTAAGGAACCGCCCAAATTTCCAACTATTCCTTTCTGTACAATCCATAAACAAATATTTATATCTTTCAATAATTTTGTAACTTCTTCAAGATGAAATTGCAACATTTGTTTGTTCACAGCTTAACTATTAGGATAATTTGTCTTACCAATACACATGTCATGCTCCATTATGTACAGTTTATCTCCTTTACACTTGCAATCGAATCCACCCCACGTGTTCTTACAACTGCATCCATCACATTGACAGGCAACACCTTTTTTGCATTCATCAACATCTGGAATGAAAAACAGACAACATTATAACTGAAATATAATATTAACATTCAAAACTGTAATAAAATCAACTTATAAATATACGATGTTATCAAAGTGTCAAAGGGGGAACACTGAAGCACCTTCACATTTATGACCATCCCCCTCAAAACCAAACGGACATTGGCATCCTGATAGGTTAGATTCCTGTTTTGCATTAAAAATAATATTTTTAGA
Source organism: Fraxinus anomala (assembly GCA_903798345.1). Taxonomy (NCBI): domain Eukaryota; kingdom Viridiplantae; phylum Streptophyta; class Magnoliopsida; order Lamiales; family Oleaceae; genus Fraxinus; species Fraxinus anomala. The sequence goes on from CAIGRN010073155.1 coordinate 4,184, forward strand.
GGGAAGGAGAAATCTAAACCGTGAAAAAGAAGATGCAAGAGAGATTGCTTTCACTGAACTGAGCAGGCTGAAAATCTTTTTCCATCTCTAGTTTCTGACCAGCAACCTCCATTGTGTATCATACACCTTCCTGGTCCAACACCTGCCAATGAAGGACAAAAGGCAACCAGATTGAAGCAACATCTTCATCATTTACAAAGTGAAAATAAGTGAAAAACAATGTAAACTATCCATGAAAGAGAATGAAAGTAGAATTTCGTGGCATAAGTTGAGGTACAATGCCTGGATGCAATGGTAATCTTAGGTGCAAAAAACTATTTGGCGTCATGCTTAGTAAACAAAATTTAGTTCAATAGCATTCTCCAAATTCAACTGAACCAAAGCTATTTGGCTGAAAAACAAAGATCATATGCTTGTGTAGGCAACATCATTCAATGCCTAATGCAATTAGGACACATTTGGCACATCGTATTATACAGATAAGGATTAAAAAAAATCTGATCCAATCTTTATTCGGTGTTTGGTGCAATTATTACCCAGATTAAATTAATCATGGGGGCTTTCTGTCACTATAATTCGTCTTTGCTGTAAAATCGATTCTCTGGTTAGTATTGTTTTCTTGTCTTACTTTACCCATAGCAGTTTATGTGAGAATTTCCGGACTTTAAATAGCCAGTAACGACCAGCATTAACTTTTTATCTGATGAAAAAGAATGAAGGCGTCATTTGGATATTTAATACATAGAAGGCTTTATGTTAACACCCCGTCTTTCTCACTTGGCAGTACATAGAACTCGAAAGGAGGGCCAGATCACAACTTGATTTCCTAAGCATAGATGCAGTTACTGCTAAACATCCACTATTATCATAAAGATAGGGAAAAATGTACCTTGACATGATGTATATCCATCTCCGGCGTATTGAATGCCATTCACCAATGGGCACTGGCAAACTCTTCCCCTAAATGTGTCCTTCAATAAAGATATGAATAACGAACAATAAATGTGGTTGTAGTTTTTAATATATTAGAGTCCTATGCTATACGAAAGCTTTATTATAAAAACAAACGCTGTGTTATGTACCTTGCAAGCAGTTATATTAGCTTTTGGATCCTTCCAACAACCACCATTACTTTCAAGACATTCATTGGTCTCAAGATCTAATCATCAGTAGAAAGAGTAAGCAAGATATAATTGCATTTCTAGTACGTAATCTTTATCCATCAGTAAGATCATAAAGCATAGGGTGAACATCAAAACCTCCACTCAGGCAAATTGGAGGATCAGTTGTTTCCTTAAACCCAGCACATATGGCCTTCAATACAGCAGACCTCTCCAATTTTCCTACGGGAAGGTGAAAAAATGCATGTGAGTACCCACATACACACAGAAGATATATATAGTAATAAAAAAATCAAATTGTATAATGACGCCGTGTGACAGAAACTAGCTAAATCTTTCCATCTTATGTTTCTGGAGTGGACTACACCCCCTCCCCCAAACCAACCCACACACGCGCGGAGAAATTGAGAGACACGCTCACATGCATGACCATGCACAGGAAAACAGAAGGTTTTGGAAAACTAATCTTTTACAAAACAATACTTCATGACTCATTTTGGAACTTAAAATAATGTGTGTACCCCCTGTACGGAAAACAAGAACCTTACAACTTAAACATGATTTTCTTCAATACAAGCAGAAAGCCATAACTTCTTTCTATTTGATGTGTTTATTTACCAAATATGGCCAAAAGCCTGTTATCTTGTTTCAAAAGAGGCTCAGTAAATGGAGATGAAAAATACTAGAGTACTCGTTTTTCACAAAAGTAGATTAATAGGGAAGGAGACTATGATAATTGGGTGATGTTTTCCGTCGACCGAAAAAGTTGAGAAGTAGACCATAGTTAACTTGTCCAGTAGTAGTTGCTGATGATCTAGTTACTTTAGATGACCCGCTAGATCAAGCAATCTATAGAATGGAATAGTGAAAATGGATGTAGCCAACCTCAAATTTATTGAGAATAATGTTTAGTTTAATGTTGTCATAGTCTGAAAGTAACACGTATATGTGGGATCTTCCTGTTTCCCGAATAGGATGTAGTATTATAACATGCTCGCTTGAAGTAAAATATGTACGATCGCTTGAAAATTTATTAAAAGATCATTTACAATGCGTCTTCAATAATGAAACGATACTGAGATATGTAATATTATAACTGAGAACAACCCCAAGAAGACATGTGAGTCTTTAAGAAAATAACAACAAACCTCTGTACTGAACATCATTTATGACCAATGTAGGCAAGATGGTAACATCACCACGTGATCCTCGACCAACCTAAATTTGACAAAGGAATATAGTATTTGAGATCATAGGTACTAATTAGCAATATTTAAATACATCATAGCAGGAAAAAAAAAGGAAGGGAAACTCTCTCTCTCTCTCTCTGTTTTTCTTTTCAAATCTCGTCAATATGGATGAGGTGATACATGGCTGAAGACTTGTCACACTATAGAAGTACAAACCTGAACTTCTTGCTCAATTTTCAAGACTTCATTTTCTGTATCAGCTTCAGGGTCACCCATGCACTTCTCTATTTTCTCAATTGGTAAATCTGATACATGACATTGAAATGCATAAGACTGGGCATTTGAAGTTATAAATCTATTTGTAACATATTGTAAACAGAACACTTACTGAGTGATTTCATGACCCCCTGTGCACATTCTTTGCTATATTTTTTTTTCTTCATTGAACATCTGATATGGAAATCTGTTACATAATCCCACCAAACCCACGAGCGACCACTTTCATTTGCAACTCGATGCACACAAAGCTGTCTTAAATTCTCAAACACCACATCCTTTCCTTGATACCCCTCTCCAAAGTCCTGCTCTGGATCAGGCGCACAGTATCTCCCATGGTTTATACACTGAGATTTGCATTGATTGCTGAGAATAAAAGCCTGAGGACAGTACCAAGTTATATAGTGTGGCGTGAACAGTGTGTAACCACCTTTCTCAAGAATTTGAGCATGTCCCTTGAAGTTCTTTATAAAATTCATCTGCTCATCACAGCGAATTCCACATTCATCATTACTGTTGGTCCATAATTCATATTCTACCCTTTGATCTGGATGGGGCACTGACTCTGTCCAATCTAATTTAATAATGACTTCATCACCTTTCTTTAAGGCACTTTTCAATGTCTCACCAAAGGACCGGTCAATCAAAGCTGATGGGATTCCAATCTTCTCTATGTACCCATCAGCATCAGAGCTCTCCTCTGGAGAATCCATGGTGATAAGAGGCTCATCTATGCTATCAGCCACTAAAACTGCTGCAGCACCTGCCTGCTGCCCATTCCACACCTTCAAAGCAAAGTAGCATTCTAGAAAAAGGAAATTGAATAAATATTTTGTACAAGATATAGAATATCAATTGAATATAGAAAGATCACCATTAAGGGTACAAAGCCTGGAAATAAGAGAAATGGAACAGAAGAGCAAACATCTAGCGAAATCGAGAGCACTACAATCACAATTCCATTAAAAAGAAAAAAAAAAAAGGACAAACTCGCCCATGCACTTCATAACTCATTAATGATTAATCATTATAAGCAAATAGAAAGTGAAGAGAAGAGAGAACCTCCACGATCAAGAAGAAGAATAGTAGGACGAGGGGACTTTGACTTGAAGGGTTTATCACCGTCGAAGGGAGAGCAGCCAATAGAGCCCTTTTGAGGATAAACAACAGTGCCCACCATTGATCCTCCATAATCAGGCACCCCAAAGTTACCAATAGCAGCATCATGTTTTGAGCTCAAATCGTATGGAGAAAGAATACTGACACTGCTTTTTTCCACGACAAATCTTGATTCAACACTTCTTAGTAAAATTGATACTACGATCAAGAACAGACTAGCCATGTGATGCGAAGTTGAATAAATCTGTAGTTTTCCCGGGGGTTTTCAGATTGTGCAGAAAAGAGAAGAATGTAGAAGAGAATAGGTAGTGGTTACGACATGAAAGAGAGAGAAGTAGACTTTGGCTTCTGGTCTACTCTTAACACTTGTTGGGTACTTCTGGTAAGAGTCATGACGTAAAAGAAACGACACGAAGGTGGAATTTGGAAGGAGTCATAGCAACTACCTCGAATGCAACTTCCAACTGATATGTTCTTATATAAATTTTCCTTGGAAAGTTTTTTTTTTTTTTTTTTCCCCTTGATAAAGGCCATCCAAGAAGAAATGCCCAAATCAAACCATGTATTTCGTTCCATAAAAATTTGTACAAAAATTCTTAGTCCATGTTTGCTCCCATTTTTTTAAAGCTCTTTTAATTTACATACTTATTTTTAACCAAATTCACATTAAAAAAAAAGATATTCTAAATGTAAATTCGAAACTTTTACATTATTTTTTCCAAAAAAAAAAAAAAAATTGCCACCAAACATGGGCTTAATTTTATTGGGACTACCTATTTTCAAATTTGTAGTGGTCCCTTTTCTCAACATCCAAACTTCGTGTTTCTTTTACCTCACTCTTCTTCAACCTCATCTCTCACCACCTTCTCCCATCTTGTATCCCCCATCTTTTTTCATCGTCTTGATTAGAATATATGATCGGTTTTCATCTAATTGGATTCATTTGACTTGGTTCGAACAAAGATTTTTAAGCAAAAAGTATAATTTTTTAAAATTATTTTTTGGAATGGTAAATCTAATTTTTTGGAGAATGTGTAGTTAAAAATGTAAAAAAAGTTTTAAATTTACGTGTATTATTATTTTATTGAATAATGTGTAGTTAAAAATAAGAGAGAAAAAAACGTATTTTAAAACTAATGGATACCAAATAAGTAAGAATATACACATGGTTATAGGAGTGAGATCTTGCTTAAAAAAATAAGAAATGATTTTTTTTTTATAAACCCAATCTGCAAGCAAAACTGTGGGGGCAGGTCTCATCACGTACATACTTTTTAATTATAAACATGATGGTCATTAAGACAAGCAATTAATGAATTGATATTTATTTTCCCATTTGATTGTTCATTCACTAAAATTTTGACATTTTGATACATTAGCTCTGGTTACTAAATGAAAATATATCATTTTAAAAATAATATCACTTAGAATATATCATGGTTAATTGCATCAAACAAGAAACTAACCTCAATAAGTCTTTGATATTTGTGTTGCCAAAGACGAGGGAGGTGGTCACGGGAAACTTGCCACTAGCAAATCAATTTCTCTCACACTTTGGTTAGACTTGGTCAATGTATCATTGTATGCTCCATTTTTTTTAATTATTATTATTCTTTTCAAAATACTAGTATATTGTTTGTGCAATACACCGGCAATGTGATCATGGATGTAATGTTAGCGTTCCAAAAAAATATATTTACCTCCGTTTTTTGGTAGCATTTTCTCAAGTATTGAATGCATAATATAGCTTTTTTTGACACTTAATGTTTTGGATGAGATGTACTAAAATTATGCAATAAAAAAATAAAAGCTCAAGCTTCAAGTATATGTCATTTTAGAAAGAAAATCAAATAATAAGAATGAAGGAGATATAAGATTGAATTATACAATACAAAAAAAGAGCGAAATGGTAGTCTAAACAAAAGATGTCTCGTGATGACTATACTAAGATGAATTTTGACATGAGAAAATCCTTTTGAATGTAAACAAAGATTTATTTTACATATTGAATAAGGAAATCAAGTTACTGGAAAAAAGAAGACAAATAATACAAGTTTTATGCTTTATCTCTCATCTAGCAGTTGAAGAAAGTGGAAATATATGAAAATAATTAGATACAAATTAAGCTCCAACAATTGCAGTTTGATAAAACATAAATAAAGAAGAGAGATGGCATTGATATTAATTGCCAGATAAGTATGGAAAAGGCCATGTTAGGTCGACTTCTAACTTGATATGAAGCTGCCGTACACATCCAACTGTACTTTGAACAAATGTAGCATGCTGAAAAGTTCTTTCAGACTCCAAAGCTTATACATGAAGCTTCAGATCACCTTGCTCCTATAAAGAAAACATGATAAAGAACATGACTTGCAAATCTTGGAAATTTTTAACGAGTATTAAAACTAACCCATTACTTATCAGTTGTTGGATGAGACCATAGTTATATGGATAGACAACCAATGAGTAGAGAACTCTTCAACCTAAATAAAATTTTAAAAATAAGACGACCCGTTATTCATCGATTCCCCGTAACAAGTGCACAAAAACTGGACACAAGTCCTAGGAAAAAATTGTTTATGACGAAAAACAATAATGAAAACTTAGATAATGATGAAGTTGTTTTATTTTGGGGCCTATTGTCTAGCCTGGTATGGATGATGCACATAGTTGTTTACTTATCAATGTAGACTTGCCACTCATAAGGTGGTCCGTAATCATAGTCTTTGTTGCTCTGATGCTCAAAATTTAAGGCTACCTAGAAAGGTTACGGAATTGTTACATTTGCATAAGAAATGCTCATTGTTGCAAGCTACAAAATACAGAAAGTACGTAATTTTACAGCTCTTGGACCCCTTTTTTCATTTGGATTTGGGGGATTTATTTGCCGATCAACATACATTTGTCTAAATCTTCCTTTCCTTAGTTTCCTCTCAATTCAATAAGCTGGAGAACCATCAACTTAGACTTGTTTCACATAGAGAAAATTCTAATCAACAAAGACACAAGGTAAGCTACCCATAAATTTTATATCTGAATTTTACACACATTAGCTATGTTGAACAGAACCTTGAAGAAAACCATCTAGGATAGAACTACAAATGACACACACTTATCAGGAAGAGCTTACTTTCTTGTATAGAACCAAAATGTTAGTGTCCACATTTAAGGTAGCCAACAAAAGCACCACGGAGTGGACAAGTAAGTAAAAGAAGACTTCCATTTTTTTTTTTGTTAAAGTCGATAAAAATTGAACTTTCTAGAGAAGTAATCAACAAAATAATGTAACACATTACAGAACAAATACATTGAGCCAGAAATGCACTATAAATTTTGCTGGACACTGCTCCACCAATACCCATATTTGATACCAAAGCACCTAGAGTTTCCCTTCAATTCTGAAGCACGATTTTCTCAAACAAATCCCTTAAAAAGAACAATTTTTCAACAGTACTACACATGAACAGACACCCAAACACCAATACCAATAGACTCGAATACAATTGAGAAAGTAACATATACAACTCTCTTTAGCAAAAAAAAAAATGTCATTTATGCACTCAAAAACCCCAAATAGAAACTACTTGAGCAAGATTGCTAAAAAATGAGAGAAAAGTCTAATCTTTCAACCTAAAAAATTTACCATCTAGTCCATCTCTATTTCAAAAGCCAACAATTGCCAAAATAAACCCATAATTTAAACATCAAAATAACATACATATAATTGGAAAATATTTCAAGAAAATTTCATCATACCGTTTCGTGCAGATTTTTTTTTCCAATTTTCTGATTTTTCCTACCGAATTTCACGTCAATAACTCCTGTTAAATCAGAAAAAACTGAAGGTGAAATTATATTGAACAAATTAATATTTGCAATTGAACATTCATAATTATTTCTAATGTGCACAAGTAAACATGTAATTACTCATCATAACGAGGTTGAAAGACAAGGCATCTGGCGTGTCCATCTATTTCAAATAAATAAATGAAAACTAAAGATATGCTTTGATTGTGTCATGTTTTAGCAAGATATTGGGAAAGACTGAATTAAAGTCATTTTTTTCACTGATTGCCTAAAAAGAACACCCCATGTCTTCTTACCATCCCACCATCAAGAGATACGACTCCATTAGTTATACAAGGAAAGGCCTTCAGCATGTCTTCTCTTGATCTATACACTTGCAAATTCGAGAAGAGGTTATAGATTTTTTTTTTCTGGAGAATTGGTAGTTATGACTAAAAATGGGTACAACAGAATAGCATCTCATAAACAAATAAAATTTTAGGTTTACTTGATAGATGATGACACTAACCTTTGTTGTTTTCTTGTTGAACGAGGTTTGACGTCCATATTTATTCAGCTTAGCTGCAAAGAAGTTTTCAATCATCGCTTTAAATCTGAAATAGAAAAATGTACAAGGAAAGAATTGTTACATATAAATAGTAAATGAAGCAACAAGCTTTATATCAACTAAAGCATATAATCAGTATAGATAATTAAAAGAAAATATTTATGAGTACCTTGTTCTGAATGATTCAATAAATTACGATGATCGGGGGCGCAAGAAATATTTATTAAAACAAATATCAACTGCAAGTTTTCTTCTGTATATACTCATCCTGCCCGGGTTAACTGTTTCTAATGGGTAGTTCAAAATGAAACATTCTATAAATTTGAGTATCATCAATATGCAGTTTGGTCTATAATGATAAAGATTTTTGTTAGATGAAAATAATATTATAGACGAGAAATTAAATGAAAAAGATATATTGTAAATAGTA
>CAIGRN010073162.1:972-20025 GCA_903798345.1 Fraxinus anomala
GGAAAAAAAAAAAAAAAAAAAACTCGTTCAACTCGATACCCATAGGGCGGATATGGGGTGGGGATCATTGCCCTGAAGCTGGTACGAAATAAAATTTAGGTTTTTACCAAATAAAAATAAATGATTTATCATCATTCTTAAAGGGAATATGAGTTGTTCTTAACAAATTTTAAAAAAATGTAAGAATATTTATTAACTAAAGGCACAAAAGAATGAAAGCAAAAAATAAAATAAATAAAAATAAACAAGCGCAATAAACGAGACAGGGGACATGCCTCGCCCCAATTCCATTCAGAACCCGTCTCATCCCGCTTTAATCGAGTATGAAAGCAGGATAAGATGGTAAAAATATTTGACGAGACGAGGATGGAAACGAGCTTTACTAATATACAACCGAGTTGAGAATTCATCTCAAACTGACTTTTAGATTGTAAGTTTTTATAAACAATTTATCCACTTGTACAGAAATATTTCTTATGTAAAATGACAGAATACTCACATGGGAGTGAGCCCCATGTGAGTAAAATATTATTATAAAAAAAATGGGGCCCACACCCATGTGTGTATTTCGTCATTTTTACATAATTTTTTTTTTCTCATCTCTCTTTTATAAATTGCTAAGAGCATCTCCCTAAAATTCTTTATTTATGAGAGAACCTCTAATTTTAAAAATAATTTTTTTTATATACAACAATATTTTTCTATTATTAATAATAAAATATTACAAGCACAAGAATTTATTTTCTGTATTTAATTCTGTCAATTCCAAACATTAAAGCGCGTTGTTGTACGGCAGTTCCTTTGACTACAAATCTACGGCGGCAAAAAGTGCCAAAGGAAATTCTATTCACGTTCCTCCTAACCTCTTACCGCGTTTGACCAAACGGCCCTAAATATCTATAATTACTATATCACCCTCGCAGCCTTAAATGCAGTTATAAAATTCGAATTTAGAAACCGGTGAACCAGACTCCGATCCAATTCAGTCATTACAATTGGATCAGTGGACATCAGAATCACTTGAACCGGTCGGTATGCAAGCGAGTTTTGCTGGAACTCGATCGAGTTGGTCGATCCAATTGGGTTTGATGATAACCAACCGATTTTCTGAAAAATTACAAAATAAATTCTCTAATTTCGTACAAAGACTTTTCGAACTTGATAGGGACGTCCTTTTCACTATGTTGCCTCATTATTGTTAATATCTACCATTAGACTGTATGCGCGTGAATGCCTTAGTTGATATAATAATTTTTTATATTTTTTGACAATCAAATGAAAATAGAAATGAAAAATTGAGTAATAATATAGATAGAACTATATATAAGTTTAAGAAATTACGAAAAACTTGAAAATATTAAATCCATTTTTTTAAAAAATGAAAATTATATTATTCCAATTAATAAGTGTATTTTTAAATTCGAATCGATTTTCACTTTTAACTTATGATTATATTTATGGAATTTATTTAAAAAAATTATTTTATTTAAATTTTGACATGGTAATAACCAACCAGTTAGTGACTCGTTGATTCGAAGCTTTGGCCCAATGATAGGTCGCCAATTTGACGTACAAGTATTTATGCGCAATGTACTCTACGGGAGAAATCGTTGTGTTTGTAGCAAGTACATTAGTTAGTAGATTAATTAGTTCAACGACTAATTATCGCTATTAAACCTGAAGATTATTATATTGTTGCGTTATTGAGAACGATTTGAATTGACTTAAAATAGGTTAATTAATTGAAAGATTGAGATGGTAATTTTTATGTCCTAACTAAGAGTTATTAATTGATGGTGATAGATTGGATATTAGAAGAAAATGTATTGGAGAAGAAAATTTTATTTAATTAGGTCACTTGATCGTAAGAACTAAATAAGAAAATTGATTTATTTTGTAATTAAGAAATGAAAACTTACCATATAGTTGGTGCCTTTTCCTATAGAGAGTACACGATTGGTCAATTGTCTTGTGGCCGCAAAAAGTAGACTCGTGCAGTGAAAGTGAGCAATGGATAGGAGGGGGAAAATCGTGAATAGAGGGAGGGAAAAAAAGCTAGATAAAAGAGTCGCACCACGGCTGCGGTGTGCTTTGACAGTGAGTTTACTAGCTTTACGTAGAAATATTTTCACATACAATAGAGAGTTTTAATAGATTGCCGGGGTGTAGACAGAAAATCTATGACGAGAGAAATTAGAAGAAGAAGAAAGAGTACGAGCAGATTTATTGTATGTTGAGTGTTCTAGTTTTATGTCGAGAAGTTGTGATAGTGATGAAAATATTATATTGTGAAGTTTTTTCGACTAATAAAATCTTTTTTTATGTGATCGTCGAAGATTTGTTGAATTGCGTTATATTCAATTCACATTCTCTTTCGTATTTATTTCTGAACTTTTTGTTTGCATTGCGTTGGTGAGAATTTTTCCCAAAAAGAACCAATTGCAAAATCAATTTAATTATCTAGTAAATGTTAATTTGATGATATGCTAATGCGAATAAGTCATGAAACATAGATAGTAAACTTAGACAAACACGATGATCGAATCGGTTAGACTCGAGGCACTAGTTAACTAGCGTATAATTAAACTGCATATTCTCGACAAAACCCAAGTTTTTTAGTTAATCAGCGACCTAGGATGATACGATCCAATTTTTTTAAGCGTATACAACATGCTTCTAGCCTCTCCAGCTTTTGAAGAACCCTAATTGCCTACTCAAATTTTGAAGAACCCAATTATTTATTTGTATCTTTTTAAAATCTATATCTAGTAGTTAAATTTCCTTAAACAAGCTTCTTCTTATAGTGAACCTACAACTTCAAGCATGTTAGGTTTTTTACTTGTATTTAATTTTTTGATTACTAAAATCCTCCACTTGTGGACCTCAAACGAGATGGTATTTAGCGATTTCATCGATGTGCAACGTCTTTATTTTGTCAATTATGTAGTGATCGACAAAGCCTATTCATGGTAGCTTAAAGACTGTCACGTATAATTAGCTTTTTAAATGAGTCGATCAATATTTTTTATTTTTTTGAGTTGCAGCTCATGTTTGGGATGGAAGTGTGAGTTTTGTGTCATTACGTTTGTGAACAAGGCTCTCTCTCTCTGGTTTGTTGTCATGGGTGATTTACAATATTCATTTATAGCAATTAGTATACATAGTCAATTTGTTACACTAGGCTAGATATTTGTTGGATGGGCATGTAGAACGACTTTTGGTTTCCAAAATTATTATACATTCATGTTAAATTTTGTTATGTTTCACAAAAGTTGACTCATATATTTGACTGGATTGGCTATGGTTCAGTAGTCGGATCATCGATTACTGGAATAATGGAGACGAGTACATTCTCGAGTTTGAACTAGTAATACTACATTTACATTCGTTCATTATCGATTTCATGTTTTGTTTACAAGATATTGCTTTGTCTTGCCTTGATAATGGCCGGTAGCGCTCTTTTTTAGCTAACTTCTAGTTGAGTTGTACTGTAGAACTTAAATGGTTGTGTATTTTTTATTCTTTTTCATGGGAATTTTAACTTGTAAAGTTGAATTGTCATTCATTAATCTTTACTTCTCTTTAAACAACCAAATTTAATTTGGATTGTATTAAAATGAGTATGTATGGTATTCAAGTGTCAAGATGGAAAGTACTTGGCCAAGTTTTATTTTTTCCTGAGACATTGTGGTTAAAAATAAAAATAAAAATTGAGTTCACGAGAAAAATTATTCACTGAGAGATTATTTTGATGAAAATAGAATTTAAAGAATGAATTGTATTTTCACGACTAAGAAAGTTTACTTATACAGTAAGCTCTCTAGTCTTACAACAGCTGCTAAATGAGTTGAATTTAATTTCTTAACCAAATATTCATATCCAATTTGATGATGTATTTTTATAATTTTTATTTAATTCTCAAAATTTTTACAGTTTCAAATATTGATACATGCTTGAAGCTAGCCATGTCAAAAAGGCTCGCCGGTTCGGCTCGGCTCGAAAAAAGCTCGAGCCGGGCCCAGCTCGGGCTCAATCGCACCGAGCCTAGGCTCGGGCCGGCCCGTAAATTAATTTTTTTTTTTTTTCCTTAAAAAACCGGGCAGGAAAAACATTTTTTGCCTGCAAGCAGCTTTTTTTGTAGCAGCAGATTTTTTTTTTTTATAAAAAACCCGAGCCGGCTCGGCCCGGGCTCGACTCGGCCCGCCAAGGCTCGGGCCAAAAGATCGGGTTGAACCTCATTTTTTTGCTTGGGCTCGGCTCGGCTCGGCTCGACTCGACTCGACTCGACTCGGTTCGTTGACATCTTTACTTGAGGCCCGTTTTTTCTTTAAAATTCATTTTGAAATAGTATTTTGATGAAGAGCGTGTGATTAAAAAATAACGAAAAATTTTGAGTTTGCGTGTAATATTATTTTATTAAAGAATATGTGATTGAATATAAAAGATAAAGAAATATTTTTTTAAAATAATGGGGATGAAAATGGCGTAAAATGAAATAAACTGAATAATGAAATAAATAAAAAATTTAAATTCCTTTATTTACATAAGCAGAAAATAAAAAATGACTAGATAAATAAATATATGTCACCCTCTAAACATCCCTCTCTTTCCGACAATACCAAAGAGAGAGAGAAAGAAAAGCGTAAAACTTGACAAGCAATGACGGTGAACTGGATTTTGTGATTTCTTATTCAATTTTTGATAAATTTGTTCGATGGGAATGCGCAGCAGAAGATCGAATTACACTTTATTAAGACAAGTTCCTGACGAGCCAGTAATTGACCAGTCACCGCCCCAGGACTCGAATTTCTCAGCCGCAAGCGGTGGACCGGTGGCACCGCAACCTCCGTACTACGAGTCTCATTCCGGAGATAAGAGTAAAGTAAAGAAGGACCGAGGGGCCTTTGACTGGGACCTGATTGATCAGAGGATGATTCAACCGCCGCCAAAGAGCCGGATCGGGCCGGCGGGGTTTCAGCCGTCGATCGGGCTGCAGAGGCAGTCTAGCGGGAGCAGCTTTGGGGAGAGCTCGATCTCTGGTGACTACCATGTTCCCTCGCTCTCGAACCCTGAGGTAGCGGCTTTTGGGCACACGAGCGATGGAGGCGGCGTTGAAATGAGGGTGAAGGCTGCGGAGATGTCTGGCGGCAGCGGTGGAGGCCCGTCTTCTTCAAAGAGCTGGGCGCAACAGACGGAGGAGAGTTACCAATTGCAGCAAGCTTTGGCTCTACGGCTATCTTCTGAAGCTACCTGCACTGATGACCCTAATTTCTTGGATCACATGCTTGATGAATCTGCATCCCGAGCTTCTACTTCGTCAGCCTCTGCAGAGGCTATGTCCCATCGATTCTGGGTAATCTAATTAATTTCAGACTTTTATGATGATTGTTTCTGTCAATCCTTACAGTTGCCTAGGGTTATTGTAAAATTTGGTTCTATATGCGAGCACAGCACGTGCTCAAGAAAATCTTTGTAGATTTTCTGGAACTTAGATAGGTATTTGACGCAAATAGGTCATGAAATGAATTTTTAGACACTGTAGTAGTGAACTGAAAGGTATGCAGTGGAGCGTTGGATTTTTAGATGCACCTAAGAGTATTACCAGATGATATATTCTGCCTCTCGAGGTGAGATGCTTAAAAGGATCTTATATCTGTAAAAACCAAGATATACACACATCTAATAAATTATGGTTTGTGGATAATGTTTCTACTATCTGAAGATCTGCGTACACTGATGTATTATAATCAAGAAGTGTGATTTCTGTTATTTGGCTGTTGATTATGCAAATTGCAAAATGTAGCTAACAGCTACTTGGTCAAGCATTCTTTAGGAGCTAATTTAAGTTGGTTCTGCTTTGACTATGATCGAAACTTCCGATGGAGAGGAGCATGCAAAGCCAGAATATTGGAACATAATCCATATCCCTGTTGTTTTGGAACTCGTCCTTTGTTGGCTATCTCTTCTTCTTACGGTAACCATGCATAGAGAATAGAAATTATTATAGTCAATATCACCTGCCAGATAGTTAATCGACTTCTTGGGAACATCATGAGCCATGAAAGTGACGTGTAGAAATGTGAATCTCAGCGTAGGTTAAGCTGGATAATAAAAGAGAGATAAGTGGATCTCAAAGGATTATCTCATGGACAGTGTGATCTATAGTCTGATACTGATAGTCTCCACGTGTCGAAGAATCAATTCATATTTTTTTGTCTTTCTTGTAACATAGAAGGCAATGAATAATGTGCCGCAGATGATGATTTTATAATTATCTTACTCTACCTACTCTCCCAAATTAAAACATTCCTATAATTTTTCATGTTGGAGGTTTATTTTCATCAGGTAAATGGCAGTTTATCCTACTTTGACAAAGTTCCTGATGAGTTTTACTCAATTCACGGGATGGATCCATACGTCTGGACCGTATGCTCGGATCTACAAGAAAGTGGTCGCATCCCATCACTTGAATCATTAAGGACCGCCGATCTTGCCGATGTTTCATCAATTGAAGTAATTTGTGTAGATCACCGTAGCGATCGTCTCTTGCAAGAGCTACAGCATCGGATTCATAATGTGTCATCAAGTTGCATCACCACGGACCAAGTTGTTGATGAGCTTGCAAAGCTAGTTTGTAATGTTATGGGGTGAGCATTAGCACCTTCTATGTATTCTGTTGAACTCATTTTCTGTTCTGTTCTTGTTGTAATTAAGTGTTCTTTCCTTCCCAAGAGATGCAGCTTCGAATGGGGAAGATGACTTGGTTATTATCTGGAAGGATTGCACTGATGACCTCAAGAATTGCTTAGGATCCATTGTGCTTCCCATTGGCAGTCTAACTGTTGGACTTTGCAGGCACCGGGCACTGTTATTCAAAGTATGTTCTGGTACTTGCACTAGTATAGTTTTGAAACTTTGTGGAGTCATTTAAATACCTGTATTTGAGATTTTAATTTACAGCTCCTATCATACCTCATAGTAAATTCATCATAATTATCTATCATATTATCTTATCATTATTTGATTTTTGTTGGATCATATTCTTCCACTCACCTCTAAATGTGCCCCTCCTAGTTTGGAGATGATTGTTTCTTCTCTAACGTAAAATAATTCCTGTGTGTTTTCACCGTTTAAATTGATATGCTATTGGAAGATTTTTTTTTTCTCAAGATGCATCTACAGTGTTGATTTCATCTCCCCACTTAGAATATCAGCATTTCTGCAGGTTTTAGCTGACTTCATTGGCCTACCTTGTCGAATTGCCAAAGGATGTAAATATTGTAAAAGAGACTATGCTTCCTCATGTCTTGTTCGATTTGGGCATGACAGGTATATCGTCTAGCTCACAATACCATTGTTATCATGTCAATTTATTCAATGCGTAGGAAGACAAATAAAAATGCTTTTACCTGGTCAACAAAGTGGAAAGAATCACATTTGAAAAGCAGAATGCTACAGAATCTGGACACATCGTGGATTAGCATTTTAAGAGAGACAATTTACTATGAGAAGGCCGCCACAAATCTTAAATATAATTATTACGTATACTGATTATTCTTACTTTTATGTTAATGTGTTCATAGTTTATTAGGTGGTAGTAATATGGTAGACCTTAATGCGTATACAAACCATGCTTTCCTTAATTTTTCAGTCATTTCAATTCTTTGAGAGGAGCTATTTTGACCAGAGGGGAATCATAGTTTGAGGCTGTTCTAAATTGTGTCCTACATAATAGTTTCAATAATATGAACATGTTGGCATTGGCAACACAGGGAATATCTTGTTGATTTGGTTGAGAATCCAGGATTCTTATGCGAGCCGAACTCCTTGCTAAACGGTCCTTCTTCCATCTCAATTTCTTCACCACTGCACTTTCCCCGATTCAAACAGGTTCAACCTACAATTGATTTCAGGTCGCTGGCCAAACAGTATTTCTCAGACTTTGAATCGCTTAATCTTGTATTTAACGATTCTTCAGCAGGTAAGAATTTCTCTGGTCAATTTCTTTTTAATTTGGGTATTAAACTTCACCAAGTAAGCCCTTCACTTGCCTCCCCTCTCTTTTTCAACCCAACCATGTTATCTTTTGGTGTACTTTCGCAATTTTTGTCCATGTTACTCTATACTGATATTTTTGACAACGCCATTAATCTTTTTGATAAGAAAAAACTGAATGATCATAATCCACAATTTTTGTTTTTACAGAAGTTACCAAATGGGCATTTTAAGATTTTTGCATCTATATTTATTATAAAAGAGAGAAGAGACATAGTAAACAAAGCATTTTGAAACTTCACTCTGTAGCATGGCAAATGTCTATCAGTCAGTCAGTCAACCCAACTCATAGCTCAAAGAGGAAGGTTGGTCTGACTTCTTATTTGTCCATCGGGGTTGATATATTTTCAAAACCTGGATGAGAAATCTTCGTCATTGTTTTAATTTGGAATGGAGCTTTGTGTAATTTACCGTTTCATTATATGGAAATTTTTTTTATCATTCCCTGGACTGATTTTATTCCGACATAAGTAGATGCATATGCACAGAGACGTTCATGAATAATTGTTATGTATTATATGCGTATATTCAAGTTTGAATTATCCAGAAATGTTTTATTCTATTTCTCTGTACATGCTGGCTGAAAGACTTTTTGATCGAATGAGTCAGAGCTAAGAATTGTTTGAGAGGAAAAGTTAAAATAAAAATCTCAAAACTGCACGAAATGGAAGCATATTGCAGAGTTATCTGCTATTTTACTCATCTTGCGAGTTTTTAAAATTTTTGTTTTTACATGTAAATCTACCAGTGACAAGATCCAGTAAGGGTAAAAAAACAAATGCCTACTTTTGATGGATTCTTGAAACCATTAACTCGTAAGAAACGATGGATATTACCTAGAAAGCACCGACACCGACATGCCGACATACGATTTTTCAATAAAATATCCACACAACATGTCCCCGACAAGGTTATTAAAAATAATATTGATTTTTTTTTTCGTTTTTTATTTTTATATTGTAAAGTGAATTTGTTTTTGTTTTGACAAAATAATAATTTGGACAAATCACTTGACGTTTTTCAACGCGTCGAACACCGACTTGGTGGTTTTGGTGCATCCTAGGCCGTTTTATATTTTCCCGATAATAAAATAAGCAATAAATAAACATATAGAACACATTTATTTATACGTTTGTTCTCAAGACTAATTACATCTGGCTATAAGTTTGTTTCAGTAATATATATACTTTTCATATTTTCTGAATATTTCATATTTGCATTATAAATTGGTCCAACTTAATCTGGCTCCAGTGCCACTTATTTTCTTGACATTTTATTTTATTTATTTTTTTAAAATTGTATTCTCATGGCTCATTTTTTCACAAGCTAGTATCCTTTTGTTCTTTCATTATCTTTTTTGTCAATCTTTAGAATTGGTACACGAGCAATAGTTTAATGCCGTCGTCATTTAATTGAGTTCTCTCATTTGAGTTGGCACAATTCTTCTTACTTTGTTTCCAAAAAACTGCCGAAAAGCGATTTAAGGAATGTACACCCTCATTTATATATGATATAACTAATAATATTTGAATAATGGATTTAAATATATCCAAACTTCACATGTTTTATTTATGGGAGCTGTGTGATTTGAGCAATTACAAACAAGAGGAACAACAAACTAAGTCATGTTCCCAATAAACTTGGGGTTGGCTACATGAATCCACATTTGCCACCTTGTTCAATCCATTACTAGATCTACTTGAATCTTAGTGATTTGAGGATTGACATTAAAATTTCTCTGATGTCTTGTCTCGTGTTTCAAATTTTGCTAATTGCATTTCTATGTTCATATCTTTTACTGTGTTGACGTTGGCGGCATACAGTATGATTTGGACGATGTTATGCTCATTATATGGGACTTAAGTTTTTGACGACCATCCTATTAATTTGGTTGGGTTAAATTTATGACTGAAGATTTGTTATTATTGTCACAGCTAATACTGTTACTGATGGAGATGTTGGCGACTCCATCTATCCCAAACAATCAGATAGGGCTCATCAAAATAGAATCAGCAACCGAAATGAAATTTCTCAATTGCCGCAATCTCCAACGAATTCTTGGATAAATGTTCATGATAAAGAACCATTACTTTCTGACCAATCTAATCCTCATAATATTGTAAGCTCCACAAACGTGATCAAAGGATTGGTCCCTGTAAAGCATATCCCTCCAACGAATCATAAAGATAACCTATTGGATCCAAAACTAAATACAAATGAAGACGTGAGCTTTGTTGGAGGAGTTCAACTGGCTCCATCGAAAACAAGTGAACTTGCATTTGATGTTGAAGATTTCAGTATTCCCTGGAGTGATCTTGTTATAAAGAAGAAAATTGGGGCAGGTACTGCTGTCATGAAAGCATTGCTGGGTGTAAACCATGTTATTTTCTTATGTTGTGGAGAAAGGAGTTAGTCTCTGGAGCACTTTTGACTTGTGTGCTCAATAATTTTGCAGGTTCGTTTGGTACGGTCCACCACGCTGAGTGGAATGGTTGTGTAAGACATCCATTCTCTTATTCTCTGGAACAAGTGAAACCTATTTTTTCTTATTTGCCTGCTGTCCTTATTCACCATTCTGGATATTTTAAATTCATTATTCTTTTCGTATGCAGATTTTTAATCATATGAATACTTTTTTTCCTGTATTACATGATTGGGATTTGATTCCCTTAAATTTAATCTTATGTAAGCCTATATCTTTCAGGATGTTGCTGTGAAGATTCTCATGGAACAAGATTTATATGCAGAACTATACAAGGAATTTTTACGGGAGGTTGGTATTTTCTGTCTTGTAATTTTCCTTCAGCTTTTCTGGTCCTACTTTTGGTTGTTTATTTAGCTTCATTTCTTTGTCTGGATCAGGTGGCAATTATGAAACGCTTACGGCATCCCAATATTGTACTTTTTATGGGTGCTGTAACAGAGCCGCCAAACTTGTCCATAGTCACCGAATATTTATCACGGTACTTCTATACTTAGGTTAATCATGAACCTGAAATGTTAGCTATTAGTCTATTTTACACTGCTTTCTATAGTTTTGGCTGATCTAGACTATGACTTTGCTTTTCTTTTGCAGAGGTAGTTTGTATAGACTCTTGCGTAGACCTGATGCAAGAGAAGTGCTGGACGAGAGGCGTCGGTTGTGCATGGCTTATGATGTTGTATGTATGCATATCACTGTGTCAATGGACGTCCTACTGTGCAAATAACATCCTCATACCATTTCCCTTGGATCATTATTGTCTCTCTTTTTCTCCCACATTCTGATGTTTGGACTGGTGAATTACATTGTTTCTACAGGCGAAGGGGATGAACTATCTTCATAAACACAATCCTCCCATTGTTCACCGAGACTTAAAATCTCCTAATCTTTTAGTTGATAGAAAGTATACAGTGAAGGTGAGTGAGAGGATATTTCCAGCTTGCTTTTTTATTGCATCTGTTTGCTACGCCATAATCATTTTGTGAAACGCATCATCATATGCGGTTGGTGGGGATAGCTTCATCTATGGAACCATTATATTTTTAACGTCTAATATTTCTTTCATTGAATGAAATCATAAAACGAATATCTATTGAACAGCTCACTATAGCCCTAAGTCTCTGCTACAGATCTGAATTACATAATTGTCCTACCGTATACTAACCATTGACTCATATGAGTAAATACAATTAATTTCGTAAAATGCGAAAATCAAATCTTATAAGTACATAAATCTTGTTGGTTTGCAACACTCCTATCGAGTTGAACATGTTTCTCCAGCTGGCTTACCATGGAAATAAATTTTGAATTAGATCTCTTTTGTGGAGATGTTGGCCAACTGGAACATGGAAGAAAAAAAAGAGTACAAATTAGACCACTGCCAATTTTACTCTTCAATGAAATGTTTATTACGATGTTCTTGGTTTTGTCATATTGTACGGGGTTATGAGCAATGCTGATTGCAGTCTTATGGCCACGAAGGTTTTATTTTTACCTTTCCTTGTTCTGCCTATGAAGCTACAATATCCTGATGTAGATTTTCTGTCACTTAGAGCTCTAGAGCCTGCGGCAAATGTATAGATTTCAACTCTCACGTGTCAACTTTTTGAAAATAATAAACCTTTACCCGGAGTAAATTTTTAAATATCTCAGTTCTTGTAGCATCCTTATGATCTTCTAAGGGAGCATGCGTGAATTGACTCACCCATACTAACAAAATGTGCAATAACAAGTGAAGTTCTTGACTGGCTCGAAGAAGTTTAACAGTATTCAGTCGATGGTCTTGGTAGTATTTGAAGTATAGAATTATCAAGCGAAGAAGTTTTTGACTGGCTTGTAGAGGCTTAACAGTATGTGGTCTCTGTTTTTGTTGATATTTTGGAGGCAGCATTATCAAGTGGAAAAGTTTTACTGGCTCGAAGAGGTTTAACAGTATATGGTCGATGATTTTGTTGATATAGGTGATAGATGCTCCTTCTGCCATAACTCACTGGTGCAACAAGGAGAAATCAGGAGAAAGATACAAGAAAAGAGGAAAGAAAATGAATTAGTTGAAAGGAGCAATGTAAAGAGTAGGGGAAGACAACTAGAAGAACAAATACTTAAAACAACACTACAATTCAAGAGAGCAGTGCTCTGATTCTGTATTGGAACAAGTCTACTTCTTCATTGTCATTCAATAAAATCTTAAACACAAATATTTATACAATCTGCAGTTGACTGTGGCCTAAAATCTGTGCAAAAGATCTAACTATACAACTTTCGTATCATGTACAACATTGGCCAAGTCATCAAGGAATACAATTAATTATGTAAGATATAGAGAACCAATTCTCATAAGTGCAGAATCTTTAGTTTCCAACACTTCTTATTTATGCATAGATGTCTAGCTTTTTTATGTTCACTTGTGGAACTTAAGAAGTGTTCGTTAGGTAAGTGAAGTTTCATTTCTAGGGAACAAAGGGGGTGCATCCCATGTAGGAGAGAGTTCACCTAGATATATATGAAATGTTTATTTTCTAAAAAATTGGCCGAAATGACTAGTATTGTGTTTCTCACTTGTGCACCATAAATTTCCTGCATATCTTAAAAAAATTGTTTATTTTCTTCTTTCCCTTATTCATTTGTTTATTTTCTTCTAAAGTCTCAGAGTAAGCACATGGAACCAGTAATATCTGCATCTAAGCATTTAAAAAGCCAGTAATATCTGCATCTAAGCATTTAAAAAAAAAAAAAACTTGTGAGTTCATGTACCTTACCTGCCTAATGTGTTAATCAGGTCTGTGATTTTGGTCTTTCCCGTTTAAAAGCAAACACATTTCTTTCATCAAAGTCAGCTGCTGGAACTGTAAGTTCAATTGCTTTTGTACAATGACATAATGCCTTAATCTTTAGCTGATCTTGTGCAATTCATTTCATGAAGAGACCTCTTTCTTTTCTTGTTTGGTAGCCGGAGTGGATGGCACCCGAAGTTCTCCGTGATGAACCATCAAATGAAAAATCAGATGTATACAGCTTTGGTGTGATTTTGTGGGAGCTGGCAACATTGCAACCACCTTGGGGAAATTTAAATCCTGCACAGGTTTGTAAAATGCATTACATATACCTAGATAAAGTGCTGGAATTCAAGCCTCATACCCTTTCTGTTGTGGTAGGCAAATTATTTATGTCAAGCAGGGCCACAGGGAGATGGGGTTTGTTGTATGCAAAGAGCTAACTATGGGAATATGGGGAAAATTTGAACATAAACTGGAAATGTTGGTTTACCCCAAGGTGTCAAAGTTTATAAAAAGTAGCATGTTAGTATATGTCAGTGGCATTTATTATCCTCCTGGATATCATGGATGAGATGCATCACATGTGATTCTTTAATTTTGAATATATTTATCTCACGGTGAAAGTAATGTTCAATGGAGTAGAAAGTGCTAACTTTCCGACGTGCTCTAACTTTTAGATGGAATCAAATTTATTAATATATTAAGTGACTACGACATGTAAAAGATATTCTTGTGAAAACAGGGTAAGTAACTTCACAAATGTAGCAAGTCAGGTCAGCATTGACTATTCAATAGGCCATAATTTCTCATAATTTTTTTCTAATAAGTTAATGAAAGTAAGTTGCATGGCAGGCTAGATTGTCAAGCTAACACCCCTCCCCCTTTCTGAAAAACATGGAGGGGAAAAAAAGGAGTGCTGGAGATTTGTGAAAGAAATCAGTGTGTGTTGTTTCTGGTCCTTTCCTCTGTGCTACATGTTTTCTGGCTTGCATAAACTGCTCCATATTTATTCATGCTTATTTATTTTTGCCTGTTCGGTGTGCTTTGCTCCAGCATCGGCCTATTTGATCTAGTAAACATGTGAACCACGTGCACAACAACATTGTAGTAGAGGTAGAACTCCTGTTTGCATGGGGTGCGGGAGGGCTTTGCCTAGCAAATGCCTTTGCTGCGGTAGATTGATTTTGAGAATATTTTGACATGTGCGGGTCCAATCTGTCAATTGAAAAAGAAAAAGAGGAAACTAAATAAAGTTTCCTTTCAAAGATTGCAGTTGGTCTAAGTTGAGTTTCCAGTTTTTTACACAACTGTTTCCTGCACTAGACATTTTAGTAATTCCAATTTTGTGGTTACTCTGGGTTCTTGCAGTGTTTTATTGTTTCTTTTAGTTATTTGCTCTAGCTCATTTCTATGAAGATATTTAAATATATGTTTTTAACCTTGTAGGTCGTAGCAGCTGTTGGTTTCAAGGGAAGACGGCTTGAAATTCCATCTGACGTTAATCCTCAAGTAGCGGCTTTAATTGAAGCCTGCTGGGCCAAGTGAGTGAATATGGTCTCATTTACTAATATGTGAGGTTTGGATAAGTCATAAGCCTGAACTTAATTTTAGGGGTATGCTACCTAGTTTGTAACCACAACAAATAGGTTATCAGTTTTGGTTTGCCTGATTTGAGCCTAAAATTGTTTCCTATACATTCCATGCTGGAGATATTTTACTACTTGGTTCAACTAGTAAAACTTTCAATGTCAAGCCGAATTTAATTCTTCTCTCAAAATTATTTAAATACTTCCATTCAATGTAATACGTGTGCATATTTGTTTTGTTGACTTCTAATTTAGCTTTAAAATTCTAAATGAGCTATAGCTCTGGTTTCTTCAAATATATTTCCAAACATGGACCTACCATAGTCTCAAACATCAACTTTTTAACTCACTTCAATCGTTCATACTGCAGAGAGGCATGGAGACGCCCCCCATTTTGCAGTATCGTGGAATCACTCAAACCGTTGATTAAATCTCCCCCCACAACCGAACCAGATCGCGCAGAAATGCATTTGCTCACATGAAAAGAGTGGAGAACAGGGAAGTCTATATTGTCTGTGTGCGTGACATCCTTTTGGATCCAATATCAGGCTGAAAGACTACTCAGTCTGTATAAGGTTTGTCTATCTAGATGCTTGACTTGTACTGGTTTTAAACTGTCAAATCTGTTCTAAAGGAATTTAAATTGGGTAAATTCCAATTCACGCTAACTATAGTTTCATTTTGTGTTAGTCAGCTACTCTACTTCAATTTTGTTCAATTAGGTAACTACGCTTTAACTTGTTCTTGATGATGTGACAATCAAAAATGATGATTGTCATTTATTTCAATAAAGTTATCCTTATTCCACTTTGGCAACTAACGGTTCCATGCGATGACAATTATTGGAATTGGATGAAGTAATCTTAATTGCAATCTTATCGAAGTTTAGTTACCTGATTGAAATCAAACTAAAGTGGAGTTGCCCGATCAAAATCAAATTATCATATCAATTTTAGTTACCTAATTGAAATCAAACTAGAGTAGAGTTGCCCGATCGAAATCAAATTAAAATATAGTTGCCTAATTGAATAATATTGAATACAGTTACCAGATTGACACTAAGTGGAAGTATAGTTAACGTGAATGGAATTTATCCAATTTAAATTACCCCTTAAATGTTCTGTAAATGATCCACATGAATTGGCCATTTGATTTATAGAAATGTGTTCTTCATTTTGTTAACATAATGCTAATAACTTGTTATAAAGTATATTTTTGGATTGCCTTTCCTAATCCTTCGTCTAAAATTGTTATGATCATGTTGGTTTGCAAGTTAGGTGATCCCCACAAGAATTACGGGTTCAGGACAGGTCTAGAAGTTAATAGATAGCTGCTTTATTAGTGCTAGTGGACGATATAATTTGAAAGGTTGTATAAATATACCTTTTTGCTTGAGCATTACCACAAAATCTTTTGAGTGGGGGGTTGTCTCTTGTAGATTTGCCAAATCCTGAGCTGATGCTTTTCTATCATAGTTTATGTTAATATTAATGAAATAAAAGACGAGGGCAATTTAAGAAAATAATCTAACTAATTTTGATTATATATGTAGTGTCTATGAAAGATCTCTCTTTATGGAATTGGGTATGTATGATTGAGTGGTGAACACCACTGATTATAATTTGTAATTTTGAGGTACGTGACTAATCAGTAGACAAGTGACCTCTCTCTTTTGAGTTTACTTTTTATTCTGTCTTGTCGTGCGAGATGACTCCCGTGACCTCTTCTCTCTTGTATTTCTTTAAAATTTGAATGGAGTCAAGACGAAGAAGCCAAAATTCTTATGCATTGATATGGTTAAAGCAGGTTTTACAATGTTCGGCACACAGCGCATGTGGCTCAGCTTGGAGGTGTGACGGATTGAATTGCTGCTCAAGGAATTATTTTTCAGTGGTTTAACTTAGCATCTCTAATCGTGTATTTCTGCAGGCTTTTTTGTGTAAATAATATTTCATATGAACTTTAGAAAATCAAGATAGAAGTTGGCAAAATGTATATTTACAATTATATGCCATTTTAATTATTGTTTAGACGATTATCTGTCAATAACAGAATGGAAACATAGGCAAATCAAACAGTTCTTGTTTTGTGTTCAACAAAAGGGAAAAATGATTTATATCAAAACCCATTTTGAATGTGTATATCTGTTGATGTTGCTCAAGTTTTTGTAACAGTAGCTTGATCTGCAATTCTCTTTCCTGTCACCGAATTTCACTCATTTTGGGGGTATGCATTAGTGTACATTGCAAAATCCCTTAGACCCCTGCAGAAGGGAAGGGGGGTGGGCGTGGGGGGGAGGACTTGGCCGGGCTGCCCTCTGAATTTTTTAAGGTAAAAAAATAATAAATAAAAATTCATGCGTAATTTTTTTTTTTTTTTTTTTTTTACACGTATTATTTCGGCTTATAATTCGGTCCTAGATCTGTTCCTACCAGCAGTTAGATTTGATAAAGGGGGATTTTACTAAATTTTGTATAATAGTTTGATATGCAACTATAGAGATTTTTATAAGGTCTTTGGTTGCCATTGTAGCTCCATTTGGTTTTGAATTCGTAGCAAGGAGAACAAAGAGATTGATTAGTGCATGAATGAGGGAGGGACAGAACACTGCTTGTATTTTCTTGATATAGTTTTCCTTTTTGCATGAAGAAAGAAATATTAGGCTATAAGTTTTTGTTTCTTTTTTGAGAAATAATGGAGTGAAAAAGGGAGATTTTGATGAAATAGAGCTTAAACTAGGTACCGTAGAATTAGGGGTAGGCCTTTTAAATGCAATCAAACATCCAAATCGGAATAGAATTGGAACTAGAAGCTTTGGTCCAATTCTAGAAACAAAAATTAGGAACCAAAATTGAGAATAGATTGAGAATAGACCGGGTTCTAAACATTCTTGAACCGGATCGTGAATACCCGATTCTGAAATTGATTTTATCGTTTTTATAAAAAAAAATTAACAACTTATTCACCTTTATCCAATGACCCAATGGAATGCAAAGGGAATGCAGGGATGAAAAGAAAAGTCAACAATGTTGATTATTATGTTGTTTTCACAAATGAATTTTTGCCATTTCTAGCATTTGTATAATCTATTACTTAGCCGTTGTTTGAGTCCTATTTTTCATCAAAATGCATTCTTAAACAATGATTTGATCATATTTCAATCACATCATACTATATTAAAAACGACAATTTTGGGGGCACTGTAAATGCAACAGTAAACCAATGAGATGTTGTTCATTTTCCCACTTTTCACTCCCCCGGTCCTTCAATTTTCCAATTTTCATTCTTATGTAAAAAAGGTTTTTTTTTTGTTTTAGTACAATTTGCCAATTTTACTTGCAACCAAGCCCTCCTTGTTCAAAGAATTTGATAGAATTCATATTGTAGATTTTGATATTGGGTGTGGTGGGCAATGGGCGTCACTGATGCATCCTGAAAATTACTTCATTTGCCTCATCCTCAACCCATGATCGAATACAGCTCGACCTTACTCGTGAGAATCTTATTCAGTTTGCTAATGAAATCAATATTGCATTTGAGTTTGTGGTTATGAGCATCGATTAGAATTCTGGTTCATGGTCTATGCCTTTTCATGTGCTAGAGAATGAAGTGGCTACCGTGAATCTCCCGATTGGTTCCCTAGCAAGTTAATAGTTATCTATACCTTTGATTCTTCATTTTGTTAAGCAGTTGTCGTCGAAAATTGTGGTTTCTATGGACAAAGGATGTGATAGGACATTTCCCAACCACATAATTCATGCACTTCAATCTTATTCTAACCTGCTTGAATCCCTAGATGTAGTCAATGTGAATATTGATGTGCTGGAAAAGATCAAAAGTTTCTTACTTGGACTAAGAATTGAAAAAATCCAAGGGTTCTTACTCGTCAAGCACGGAGATAGGGCTCCCGCGAGTGCGGAGATTGATGTCCATGCATCGGGGAGACAAATAAAAAAGTCCGCGCAGCAAGAAGAAAGTCTCTGCGCTGCGTGGAGACATGTCTCCGTTCACGCGAAGATCAGTCTGCGCAGCACGAGGGGCTCTGCCCTTCGACCATCGTGACTCGACTTTCTAAGATTTGTGTATAACCATTGGAATACTGAGGTCTGATTTTAAGATTTGTATTCAATGGATTCATTTTTCAGACATGTAT
>CAIGRN010073180.1:0-12444 GCA_903798345.1 Fraxinus anomala
AAGGTTTGTCCTCGAACTTAAATAAGCCAAAAAATATACACAAAGAAACGCTAAAAAAAAATAAAAAAAGGAACAGTCATATTTAGACCCGTCCTTCTCATGCAGTCGAATATAAAGAACGAGAGGCAGGTGAATGCTCAGATTTACAAATCTTCAGACATATTAGTTTTGTGTATGAATAAATTAGAACTCAGTGACATTAATATAATAATACGTTCAATTCCAACGAGACTGCATCACAAATTAGCTTTGCTAAACTCACGAGACTTTGCTATAATAATAATGCACATATCTATCATTATTAATTTGAGCAATTAATCTAAGTCTCCATAATAATACCATGTTACAAGTTTTACACTTGATTGGCTGAGTTTAGTGAGACACTATTTGTGACATGATCAAAATTCATCTCTCGTAATCGGTGATAGAGTTAGATGGTGTATATTGATAAGATTGTAGTGTTTTTATTAGTCTAGATCTAGAAATAAGGACAATAATATTTTTAGTACACATCGAAGGAAATCACATAAATATCTTATTCTTGATCACTTGAAATAAGACTTTACTTGATTATCTAACGAGTTACCTTCATCTTGAGCAGATAATGTAACAATCATCACTAAATTCATATTCTTTGAAGTGATATTGAGTGAGATCTTGTTTGAACTTGGTGCTTTGGAATTTGGGACGTGGAAATCATGCAATAAAGAATCCGTTAATCACTTTGTAAGACGATTACCACTTCAATGGCTTTTCTAGTAAGTAATGAAATTTGAGTTCAGTAATTCGACGACTGAATCATTTAACTCTATATTGTGATGCAATTGAAATTGATTTGCTTTATGAAAACGAGGCTTGGAGGCTGATACATATTGGATGGCAAAAAGATCATTTTGCTCGCTCCAATATACTAAGTCAAATGGGAATTGAGTTGTTGAATGATAAATAAAGGATATAACTATTTGACTACATCTTGCTTGTATAATTTCACTTGACCCGAGAGTGCATTCTCGACTCTTTATTGTAATGAGTCATGATTTATAAATGAAATCTCAACTGGTCAAGAGTTGACGACCAATTTGGAGACTTAATCTATTCGAACTTGAGTCAAGTGGGTCGGTTGGGTCCTTTCCTTGGCTCCAAGAAGTGTGGGAACCAAATTGATTACACATAATTTAGCCAAGGTAGAGTTGTACTTATCTTAAGGGGAGTAGTGTAATTGATCACTTTTGTGTCGTCCTAATTTAGGTCTATATAGCTAGGATTTATGAAAACAATCATGATTTGTACTCCATTGCTTACATTCATCCACATGGCAAATTGTGATTTGTCAGTTTTTTTTTTTTTAAAACTGTTTTTCAATCCTATCAATTTTGGGACAATCATGAAAGTGTAAACAAGGATGTACAAAAGGTTATATATATGTTTTTTCCCCCAAATTAAGCCATCTTTTCCAAAGGAGAAAATACTAGATAAGTGAATTTCAAGAGGGCAAGCAGATTTAACAAGAGCAGAGGAAGCTAACATAAACTTGGCATTGAACTGTCATTAAAGCGCTCATCAATGGTAATACTATGTGTTATAATTTCTGGATTTAAGTTTTTTCCTAAGATCTTGTAATAGATTCGAAATATCCCCTTTTATTGGAGCCTTTATACATCAAGGAATATTCATTTTCTCGGTGTTTGATATCCAACACCAACAATCAGTGATTTAAAGTTCGAAGATAAGTTTTATACTTTATTAATTTCTCATTCCTCGTAGTCGGGGACACAAAGAGTTATGTACATGCCAAATTTACTTGTATTCATTAGTTCACTACAAGTACTTATCTAAGTAGTTCACTACAAGTACCTTGAGAGCAATGGAGCAGGCCTAAAACGGAGGTGGACTCAAAGGGGGAGGGCTTGAAGTGGATTTTTGGGTTTGATTGTGAGTTATATAGGGTGAATTGTACCTCTCTTGAGAATTATATATTTTTTGGGTAAAGTGATGATCATATCTTAAATCAATAAGTTGAAATTATTCTTGCAATTTTTTATTTAAAAATATACATTTTCAACATGCTATCATCTCAAATAACAAAAACAATATCATACTACAATGGTGATAATATTTAGAGGAAATTACACAAAAAAAGTAGTTCACTACAAGTACCTTGAGAGCAATGGAGCAGGCCTAAAACGGAGGTGGACTCAAAGGGGGAGGGCTTGAAGTGGATTTTTGGGTTTGATTGTGAGTTATATAGGGTGAATTGCACCTCTCTTGAGAATTATATATTTTTTGGGTAAAGTAATGATCATATCTTAAATCAATAAGTTGAAATTATTCTTGCAATTTTTTATTTGAAAATATACATTTTCAACATGCTATCATCTCAAATAACAAAAACAATATCATACTACAATGGTGATAATATTTAGAGGAAATTACACAAAAAAAGAGTTTTCAAGATTTAATTTCAAATTTCAGATATAAGGTTTCAATTTTAAAAAATCAGATATTTTATTTTTAAATTTTAAATATTAATTATGCAATTTTCATCCCAAATCCTAATCAATTTCATTCCAAACCAACAAACCCTAGAATTTTCCACCTCTTCTCACTCTTCTCTCTTCGTCTTCTCGTCGGCGACTGATTCTCTCGCTGGATCGACCACTTTTCTGTCGTCCATTGCTTTCGCTCTGGCAGCACTACTTCTAGTTCCTCGTCTAGATCGGTTGCTTTGATTCCACCAGAGCACCGTCAACATTGGGATCATGACGTCTCCGGTGATGCCCGCTACACCGTCGCAATGACGTTGCTCTGAGAGCGCTGTGAAGTGCCGCTACACGACTCACTATCGGCAATGATGCCAGAACCACCGTTGTTTGTGGTGGTGTTGGCAGCGGTGATGTGGGCAATGTTGGTAAGGTTGTGGGTTGTTGGATATAGTGGTGGATGTAGTTTTATTGGCGGTTGTGGTGAGGTGTGGGTGTGACGGTGGATCTGTGGTGAGGTGGTGGTTGGGTGTGGTGTAAATGGAGATAGAGAAGATGGTGGTGGTAGAGTGCTGTGGGTGGTACGGTGCGCGGTGGATCTGTGTGGTGTGCTGTTGTGGATCTGTGTGGTATGTGGTGGTATGTGAATCTGCGCAGTGGTGGTGGTGATGTTGGCTATGGTATTCGAGACGATGATTTTATTGTTGGGAAGTGGTGTTGTTGGTTCTGGCGACGGTGGTTTAGGCTGTTGCAACGGTGTGGTGGTCGTCACAAATAATTTGGTTGTTTGTGACCAATAAATTGATTGGTGTGTGACCAATGAAACAGATAAATTGTGACCAATACATACTGTGTGACCTAAAAATTTATCAATTTGTGATCAATAATTTGATAAATTGTGACCTCAATATAAATTGTGATAAATTAATTTGATATTTTGTGACCATAAAATAAGTTGTGACTTATAAAATTTGTGATTTGTGATCAATAAATAATATGTGATTATGAATTTGATAGCTTTGTGATCGATGAATAAATTGTGACATATAAATTTTTTATTTATGACTGATGAACAAATTGTGATCTATAAAATTTTTGAATTGTGATCGTAAAATAATTTGGAACATATAAAAATTGTGATTTGTGACCAATTAATAATATGTGACTAATTATATGGAATTTGTGATCAAATTATATGAAATTATGACCTTAATATATTTAATTAATAAAATATATTTTTAATTAATTAATTAATTTATTTATTTATTTAAAAAAATTTAAAAAATATATATGAAATTTTAAATTTTAAACTTAATTTCTTAAATTTAAAATTGGTGAAACTTAATGAAATCTTCCCTAATATTTATTCTAAAGGTTAGGCCCAACCATGGCCCAAATTATAAAACGAAACTTGGGTTCCAGCAAAATGAACCATGTGATTCATTTTGAGTCAGGCCCGTGAAAATTGCAAGGGTTCGCTTCAACCACCGTAAAGGAAAGGGGCATATGCTAACATAGAACCTTTTTGGGTAAATAGCTTTGAGGGTCTTGAACCTTTAAAATTTGTGATGATCGGGTTCCCAACCTAAGATTTCTAGTATTCGGGTCCCAAACAAACGTGTGTCCGAAGTCCTTTCATGACAAAAATTATCTGTATGATAACAAAAGTCAAAATTTGAATAAAATGGTTTGATTCGGTAATTAGCAACGGGATCTCAAAATTTGGAACCTTCTGACTATGGGTTTTGAACCTTTGATTTCTAGCATCCAAGATTTTAATCATTCAAACTTCTACGACTGAGAATCCTTCTATAATGAAAACTGTTAGTTTGACTATCGAAATGTCAAAATTTTAAGTAAAATAATCATTGTATCTTTAGTTTGATTTATAACAAATAAATAAAAATAAAAATAAATCATAACAAAAGAATAATAAAACTAAGAAAAACAAAAACAATATGGTATTTTTCATAAATGACGAGGGAGAAACCCCCTGGTTTTATTTTCCTTCAAGGAAGGACTATGCCCCCTGGTGAGTAGGGAAAAAACCAGACAATTTCCCTTTGATTTTTGCCATCGTCGACAATGGCAAAACATGGGGGATTCATCCATGTGGTTGGTTACACAAGAAAAGGGTGGAGAAGTGTGGGGGAATGGGGTTGTGCAGGATGGGTGTGTTTAATTTTTATTTTTCCTTTACATTGTTTTTGATTTTTTTCTCTTTTCTTTCATTTTATTGTCTTATCTGTTTTAAATTAAACTAAGGGTACAATAATCATTCTTTTCAAAATTTGATATTTTAACAATCAAATTAACAATTTTCGTTATAGAAGGACCCTCGACATAGACATTTGAAAGATATGGGACCCAAAGTGCTAAAATTTAAAGGTTCATGATCTTGCCATCACAAGTTCAAAGATTCCGCACTTTCAATGCTATTTATCCAATTTTTTTGTGAATTCATGGTGTATGAAATTGACTCGTTTGAGACTCGAAGAAATTAAATCATTTATAACTACACGCCTAGTTAATAATTCTTCATTTTATAACATTTTTCTACTAAGATATGATTACATAACAATTGTATTATTCACACAAAAGAAAAAAAAAACACATAACTCTCGTAAATGAGAGCCTTCTAGTTCTACTCAATACATGTCCCGACAATTTAAAATATATTTTTCTTAGTTATTCTTTTATTGGTATGAGCTTCATAGTAACATTTACATAATAATAATAATAATAATAATAATAATAATAAAACGAATCTTGTATAAAGGAACAAAGGGAATTGAAAGCTTTTGCAAATTGACCTGGTAAAATGTTGTAGAATTGTGGATTGCAGTGCCCTATCTCCTTGGGTACGAAATTGACGCTATACACATAAATTGGTTACTTACACAACTATGGAATATTTGGGCATCCAATTTCAAAAATTAGACAAATCAATTAAGATTTTAACATTATAAAACAAGATGAAAATGTTTTAAAAAACATGTCCTTCAAATATGTTTTTTTTTTTGGTTACGATATATGTAATTTTTTTGACACTTATCCGATTTCAACACATCCACAACTGATTCTCTTAAAAGCACGACAATATCAAACTTATTACATGTCATATCATTCATTGCCTATTTTTATTCTTGAAAGTTTGAACCCTTGAGAGTTTAACTCAAGCTTGTTAGCAAGATCCTTGTGAAATATAACATGAGTTGATAGAATAAAATCAACATTGCATCTTATAATAGTGTTAAGGGCTATGTTACCTAATTCTGAAAACAATAATCAATACATTTAGTCCCTGTTTGGTAGCTTTTAATTAATTTATATATATGTGTGTGTGTGTGTGTGTGTGTGTGTGTTGAATAGTATTTTTTGTAGAATGTATGATTACACAATATGAAAAAGTTTTGGATTTGTGTAGAATATTTTATTGTGTGAATGTGTGGTTAAAAATGAGTATGAGAAATAAGTTAAGTTAAAGTAAAGAGAATCAAATATGACCCTAATTTTTTATTAATGTTATTTAACTCAACTGAGATTGTAACATCAATTTAGATGACGTTGATGTGACACTGAATGATAAGTGGAATTAAATAACTTATTTAATTTTACATTTCATTTAACTTATCATTTATACCACTTAAACTGAAATTGCCATCCTTATGGGATTACAGAGCATTATTCTTAATTTTTTGCTACTCCTCAAGACTTAATACATATGAATCATTCAATGCTCCCATATTCCTCATCACCTTACCAACTAATCAAATCCCTGCTACATCTAGCTCAACTCCTCCCGCTCTTCTCGTGTTTGTGTCCAACCCCAATCGCATTCCCACCAACACCTCCCTCCTCCCTCACGTACACATGCCCCTCGCCTCACGTCCACTCCATAGCCCCTTCTTCTATATCGGCATGTAGCCTTAGAATTAGGGTTTTTGAAAAGGAATCCTTCGAAGAGATTTGAGTGAGCATCGAGGAACAAAGGAAGTCCAATCATTACGTAAAAGCAATGAATTTAGATCAAAAATTGAAAACTAAAACTATTTTTATCCTACACGGCTACACCTTGTGATAAAATCATTTTGAACTAGCAGAGATTCCTCACTCCCATTTTTCCTTTTTTTTTTTTTTTCTCTGGTCTAGTTGATATGGGATTAACAACACAGTCAACACTGCTCTTTAACTTTATCATGAGAGTGATAATTAAAGTGAAATTAAATGTAAATTAATCCTGGTTTTTCCACAAGTCAAAAAGTGAAAAAATTATCACGATTCCCCGTGCTTTGGACTCATAAATTACTTAACTTTTCCTTTTAATAAATGTCTTTTTCATCCTTCATGTCACGGTTGTTAAAAGATAATAATTAATTAACAAATATTCCTTGGATTGAGGTTGCCGTAAACGAGATAAATAAATATCTCACGAAATTTATAGGTTTAATCGAGTTTTTTTTTTTTTTTTAATAATTTTAAGTTCAATGTATTAATTTTTTTTAATTGAAAATAAATAAATATTAGCAAACTAGGCAATAACAGTCTAGCTACTTGCTTCCGAGTGTGAGAGATGAGAAATCATCATGTTTTTGGTGTACGTTTGATAAGTGTTTTTTTTTTTTTTTTTTAGGATTTTGAGTATTATTTAATTAGAATATGATTGTATTTGTTTACCCAAAAAGGATTTTTTTTTTTTTTGGTAATGGAACTGTTATAAATATTAGAATTCAAAACGTCACGAATGAGAGTTTGGGTTTCGTGAGAGATCTATATAATTGTACAATTTTTTTATGTAGCAGAAAATCTATGTTTTTAACATTCATGATTTTCTTCGATTTTGAAAATTTTCACATAAATCTTAGGATTCTTTTCCTCTGTTTATATTTTAATTTGGTTTTTAAATAAATTCTCTTACAAGAATTCTATAAACAAATCGAAAAAATTGATCTCAATTCTCAAAAAAATTTGATTCAACAATGAACAAACATCCAATATAAATTTCTTTGAAAACTATGCTCATTCTTGTTTAGTCCCACCTACTAAAGTAGGCAGAATAATTAAGCTCTCATTTGATTCTCATTATTTTAAAACTCATTTTCAATCCAACATTCTTTCAAAAAAAATTGCATTTAAACCCAAATTTTTTTCGTAGTTTTTAATCACACATTCTTAAAAAATTCACTATTAAAAAACTCATTTTGATGAAATAATGGGCATCAAACAGGGGATTATTAACTCTTCCAAGTCAGAGAGAAGCTACAACGTCATTAGTGCATTGAAGAATATACAAATGTTTCACGTGTCTCTTCTTTTTAACATTATCAATTCAAGTTCAGTCTAACATTACTCAACATGCTTTTCGATGGTTAAAAATGGTTAGGTGCCTATGTTTCTTATTCAGTTCATTCCTATATATCATGCCTTTAGTACACAGAATGATTCAAGTACATTGACCAACTAAGTACTAGAAGCAAATCTTACTGTTTTTAGTGTCAAGTAATTAATCCCAAGAAATCCAAAAGGAGAGAAACATCTATTATGTTTTGTTATGCATTTCACTTTTCTTACATGTGGATAAGGAAAATTGGCCAGGGTGAATCATTACAATAAGTGTTACACTGTATTATTTTATTAGAGACATGTGCAAATGATAAAAGTTTGTTTAGGAAAATGAGGAATTTGCCAAAAAAATGTTCACTTTCACGTAATCATTTGTAAAAATATTCAAATTTTGTTGAATTGTCCGTTTTACTATAATTTAGAATGCCCTCAATAGCAATTTTAAATTCCACCGCGACGATGACAAAATTATTCATATAATTAAAAATTGAATTGACAAATAATATTTGAGACATAACTTATACTACTTATTTAAAAAAGCATCATGTCAATTATGTATTAAATGTTCACTTTTCTGCATAAGTGGGTAAATAAAACGTTTACCCATTACTCGACCCACCCATAAAATCCATGAAAACCTATCCAAACCACATGATACAACCCATATAAATTGAAGAAAAATTGAAAC
The DNA here is from genome assembly GCA_903798345.1 of Fraxinus anomala. Lineage (NCBI taxonomy): Eukaryota > Viridiplantae > Streptophyta > Magnoliopsida > Lamiales > Oleaceae > Fraxinus > Fraxinus anomala. The sequence goes on from CAIGRN010073180.1 coordinate 8,512, forward strand.
CTAACCTTCTTTTATCCATTTCTCCATTTTCCCTCTAGAATCAATTCCGGATCTCTATTGTCTGCTGCTCTCCCTCCAATCGCCCAAATCATCGTCCTTGGGCCGGTTGTGAATCGTCCATTTGTAGTCGTGTGTTGGATGTTACGCTTTCGATTTCTGCTTTAATTGCATCTTTATCTAGTTAGATTATCTCTTAATCCATTTTCTTCATTTTTTTTATATTTTGTTTCTTGATTAACTTTACACTATTTCTTCAATTGTTCTTGTTCATTATGTATATACTTTATGAACATCGATTAGTTTCTCATACATGAAGCTTCAAACATTGTCACACGTGACTTTTCAAATGGATATCATTTTGTTTTTATTTGTGGTTTATTTTCCTTCTTGCTCGACATTCTTCTAGAATGAAAATAGAAAATAATACGGCGATTGACTGAATATGAACCTATTTATACTTACAATCTACGCCCTAGATCTTGCTTTACTTTTCAGATTATGAATTGAGGACATTTTCTGATCATTAAATGATTGTTGTAATGTCATTGTTAATAATCTTATTTCATGGGAATTATTGAGAAATCGTGTTGCTACGGTTAGAATGTGGATGATTTGAAGAACATAATAAAGATTAAAAAAAATGAAATGAAATATTTTACACAATAAATTCTAAATGAAAGTCTCCATTCAAAATGGTTTATTAGCAAAAAAATGTCCATATGTTTGGTCTTTAGTGTGCAAATCATCCTTAAATTTCAAATTTTTGCATTGTCACCCCTATTTCCACTTTTCATTGCGGAAGTCATCATTTTTATCTATTTTTTCAATTAAAAGCTGTGAAATGACGAAAATTCCCTCATACTTAAATAAAACAAAAAGAAAAAATATAGAACAAATTAAAATCATAGTCCCAAAATTTTAAAAGATTACAAATGAGTCTCCAATGTGTAATTAAAAATTCAACCTACGCCAAGAACTTAGGCCAACCACCACCTTTAAATTTAAACTCTGACTAACCACCACCTTTAAATTTAAACTCTGACTAACCACCACCCAAACCATTGGAACTCTATACCATTGGACAACCCCCACTCCCCTCTACACATACCACCCGCTACCAGCCCTAACGTCATAAGATTTGGCCGGAATAGATGGCCAAAATCTTCATCGTGCGCATTTACTATCCCTGTTCAATATGTCATATGGAGGCTGAATTGTTGAAGACCTATAGGTGGAATTGTTGCGTTGTGATAAGATGATGCCAAATGGGTGGTCTGCGATCATGGGTCCCAGAACTGGCGCTGGAAATCATGATCGAAAGTTGCATTTTTGCTTGATTCGAAAAATGGGGCTATAAATTTTGATCGTATGGATTTATTGATGTTGCAAGACCATGAATAGGTGCGCCCTGATAAGTATAGTCGACGGGTATGAAGGAAAGGGCATGGGTCTCGTCGGAGAAGGTGATGTAGTCGATTTTTGTGTTGACAAGTTGCTAAATTTGGCCATCAATTCTGAGCAAATCTAGTGACGTTAGGGCTGGTGGCTGGGTGGTATGTGTAGAGGGGAGTGATGGCTGTCCAATGGTATGAATTTCCAGTGGTTTGGGTGGTGGTTGGCCGGAGAAGGTGATATAGTCGATTTTTGTGTTGACAAGTTGCTGATATTGGCCATCAATTCCGGCCAAATCTAATGACGTTAGGACTGGTGGCTTGATAGTATGTATAGAGGGGAGTGATGAATGTCCACTGGTATAGAATTTTGGTGGTTTGGGTGGTGGTTGGTAGGAGTTTTTAAGGATTAAAGGTGGTGGTTGACCTTAGTTTTTTGCGTAGGTTGAATTTTTAGTTATACATTGTGCACTCATTTGTAATCTTTTAAAATTTTGGGACTATGATTTTAATTTATCCTTTTCTTTTCTTTTTTTTTTATTTAAATGGGAGGCATTTTTGTCATTTCACAACTTTAGTTGAAAAAATAGATGAAAATGATGATTTCCATAATAAAACGTAAAAATATAGGTAAAAATGCAAAAATTTAAAATATAAGAATGTTTTGCACATTACAGATAAAACATAGGTTCGTTTTGTGCTAATAAACTATTCAAAATCTTCAAACCAGCACACGCTCTGCTCTATCACGTCACCTCAACACCAATAATTTCAACATTCCACCATATTCACTCCTTTTCTTCTCCGCTTTTCCTTTGATCAGTTATCATTTTACTCCACTTCTAGTTCACACAGCAATTTAAGACAAAGACTTCCGCCGGGGCTTTCATTTTAATCTAAAGAAATGGAAGCCACATCGCCTACTTCAGTAAAAAGTCTCAATCTTCAAAATCAGACTCCAGAGTTTTCCCCAAAGCCATCACCTTTGAAGAAAAAATTTGTTACTTCTTTAATGGAAGCAGCCACCACACTGAGAACCCCTTCTTTTAAAGAAGATACATACTTCATTTCCCACCTCAAGGCATCTGAAAAGAAGGCTCTTCAGGAGCTCAAGGATAAGCTCGTGGCTGCCTCAAATGGGCCTGATTCTATGTGGGGCATTCCACTCTTGGGAGGTGATGAAAGGGCTGATGTTATTCTCTTGAAATTCCTTCGTGCTAGGGATTTTAAAGTTCAAGATACACTGAATATGTTGCAGAAGTGTCTTTCTTGGAGGAAAGATTTTGAGACTGATGGCATTGTGGAAGAAGATTTGGGGTTTAAGGAGCTTGAAGGGGTTGTGGCTTATATGCACGCTTATGACAGAAAGGGACATCCAGTCTGCTACAATGCTTATGGAGTTTTCAAAGATAAAGAAATGTATGAAAGGATATTTGGAGATGATGAAAAGCTTAAGAAATTCTTGAGATGGAGAGTTCAAGTTCTTGAAAGAGGTATTAAATTGCTGCATTTTAAACCTGGTGGGATTAACTCCATTATCCAGGTCACTGATCTCAAAGACATGCCCAAAAGAGAGCTCAGAGTTGCCTCTAATCACATTTTATCTCTCTTTCAAGATAATTACCCTGAAATGGTTGCCCGGAAGGTAATTAACCTAAGATTCTTACTGTATTTTTTATAGAATTTTCATTGTGGTTTCAATACTGTTTTCTTGGATTCCATATTTTTGATTTTGTAGATCTTTATCAATGTGCCATGGTATTTTAGTCTGCTGTATTCAATGTTTAGTCCATTTCTCACTCAAAGAACAAAGAGCAAATTTGTGATATCCAAGGAAGGAAATGTTGCCGAGACACTTTACAGGTGAGTATCTCAAACNTCAAAGAACAAAGAGCAAATTTGTGATATCCAAGGAAGGAAATGTTGCCGAGACACTTTACAGGTGAGTATCTCAAACTCTTCTGCATTTATCTTCTGTAAATTACTTCAAACATTAAACTGATTTTCTTTGTCCTTTTTCTTCCCTGGAAACATAAATTGAGCATTTATGATTTTTTCTCTCTAAATTACTGCTTTTTTGGAGTCAGATTGAACAACACTAGACAAGATTAAAACCAAGCATTATTTGTTTTATGTGCTGGATGAATTTATTATATGGGGATTTTCTTGTTTGAATTTCTTCTTCTGTAGATTGTACTGTATCGAATTGTATATTCTGATCACCAAATAATCCGGTCTCCTTGTCCCCGTTCAGTATGGTGGACTGAGTCGACCCAGTAATGTCGTCAATGGTTCACCAAAATCAGCATCCGAGTTTACTGTTAAAGGAGGAGAGAAAATCAACATACAAATTGAGGACATTGAGGTAATAATCTAGTAGGAAGATTCTGTCGAAGATATTAACACAAGTAAATGGATTTTCGTATTTTGAATGGTTTAAGATATTAGACGAGGTGGTTGAACAAGTCTTAGGTGTATTGACTACACTAGGTGATTCCTTATACGAAATTGATTTTTTTAATTTTATTTGGGGGTGGGGGGG
>CAIGRN010073189.1:0-13401 GCA_903798345.1 Fraxinus anomala
ACTACGGTATTCAAAGATAGGATAATTTGAATTGTTTGACTAATCACCTAAACATAATTAACCTGTACTTGCTACTTGTTAATTAAAGTTTTAATTCCGCATTTACATCTAATCACCCCCTCCTCCTCTAGGTGTAGTTGGGTCGAATCTTGCGTTTCTCAAAATCATCTTTTACCAACTTCCTAATGTTTTGTCATGCATTATAAGGTGAAGTTGTAAAAAAAGAAGGCCTAGAAATTCTTTACTTCAAAAAAAACAAAAAAGTCAAGACCCAATTGATAAAGATTGTATCCAACTATCCGTTAAAATTTGCCCACCACTTCAGCATGTCTTTCCTAATAATTCATGTCAAATATTTGCAAACATTGTACAATATATTATCACCCTTTTAAGTTAAAGGAACAGTTTTTAGTAAAATTTGAGAAATACAATGCTTCAAGGTTTATTAAATAGGTCGTGCAATTTATAACAATCTCCCAAAACAAAACTTTTCCTTCAACATGGACATGATTAAAACAAATGAAGGAAAAAAAAAATCAATAACACTCACAATTATCCCCACAAATCTATTTTATTTCAAATAATTTCTACAAAATAACCTACTTAACTTAAATATCACCCAGCCATCAAATTAGAAATGTACCAGTCCCACAAAAAAACTACAGTAGAGAATTTGAACAGATAAAAAGCGTGTCCACAACAGACAAGTAGCTAATGATTCATCAAAATTAATCCACTACTATACATATAAGCAGGAAACAATCCAAACTAGGCTAAGCGCAAAATTCTCTTATTTAGAGTATTGAAATAATAAAATTGGAACTGATTTTCCAAGATTGAAATAAAAACCTGATTATCATCCACCAATTAATATCCATATGAAGATATCTATACATAAAATCCTTTGTATGTGAAGGGAAAAAATTGTTGGGTTATATGCTTTAAACAATTTGGCCCAATGATGGAACCCAATTAATATGAAGAGTCAGCCCAAATTTGACTGCAACCCGACAACCCATTCTTTATATTCCAAAGGCTGAGATGAAGCCACGTGGAAAGGTTGTGATCGTTGGATGCGTCTAATCGTTTGTATTATTGGCTTGAACTTTTCATTTGCCCTGATATTCGAGATTATTCTAGGGTTTTCTCTTCTCTCGCTTTCTCTGTTCTCTCTCTCTGGAAACCTTTGGTTTTCGCCAGTAATCTCTAAACTCTAGTGTTTCTCGGTAAGAACTAGTGTTTGTAAGGTTGTGGTTTAGGCAAATATGTTCTGATTGTGTTCAGTAACTGTTGGTTACTTTGCGTAATCGTGTTTGTGGTTTCTTGAGAGAAAATTTGGACGGGGCACTTTATCCTTTGTGGATTTGTTGTATTGTAACACTTGCTTCGATTTATTGTTGGTTTATAGTGGGTTGGAGTGATAGTACTTCGGTGAATGTTTAACTGATGATTAGCCCTATTTTGGGTGAACATCCGGGCCTTATGACGAAAAATCCTTTGTGTTCAATTTACTTTCTGCAATTACTGTATTTTTGGGGCCTGTTAATACCAACAAAAATGAAACTGTACGGGAATTTGCCTTATAAATTTTGACAACTTCATTGGGGTAGAGCCAAACCTTGCCCTTCCCGCACTTCATAACGCTGGCCGCCAGCCGCTTCTGTAGCTTTAGCGACACCTTTTTCTCCTCTACGTTCTCCCTCTACTGGTTTCTTGCAACTGCGTGAATGGAGAAAATGCGAGAAACGTAAATTAGGTATGTATGCGTCGCGCGATTTGACCTAACGGGCCATTTTTTGTTTCTGGCATATTTAATTGGGCCTCGTTGAGAAATAGCGTGTATTATATTGGGTCAAAATTAATTAATGTAGGTCAGTCTCACGGTCCACTTTTTTAACCCTATGCCCATGTTTGACAATTATAATTTTTAATTTTTTTCCTACATGCTTATTTTTAATCACACATTCACACAATCAAATATTCTGCACGTAAATACAAAATTTTTCCCTATATTTTAACCACACATTCTCCTAAAAATTACTATTCAAAACGCGATTTTTCTTTTTTAAATGGTTGTCAAACAGGGGCTTCAGTTACTCATTCTCATTCTATGTTACAGGTTAGTCACCGTCTCCATTGCTTGTCAGGTCGAATTATTGATATGGTGATGCTTGCACGTGACTGATTTCTAGCTTGTAGACGCTCTCTCGTCCTAAAACGTTATTTTTGGACAATCTTGAATGCATATAGTGCCTGATGATTTTTCCTTTCACATCCCAAGACCCTATTTGATTTAGCTAAAATGATTTTTAGTAGATTTTGGCAAAAGTTGATGAAAATGTGTTGTTGAAAAGTTGATAAAAATTGTGGATCTCATTAAATATGTAGTTGAAATAAATTTGAGGAAAAATGAGTTTTTAAAAAATTGGAGCCAAAACATGGGCCAAATAGTAAAGTAATAAAGATATGATTTTTATTTTTTTTATATACATTGGAGGGTGATCGAGATGGTGGAAATCAAACCTCCACCTTCTATGTGAGAAGTTTTCACTAGAGCCACTAGACTCTAGTGGTCTTGACATAGAGAATATATGGTATGATTATAATATAACTTAATAGAGAGGTTTTTTTTTTTTTTATTAATATGAATTCGAGCTAAACTCAAAACTTATTAATTTAGAACTGCTAAATTGCAAACCTACACTCCTGCTTTTCCCATGAAACAGGTCCTCCTAACTGGTAGAGGTGTCAAATGGTAAAGTCGGCCATCCTTTTTAACACCTATATATAGGAGTGTAAAGTGGGATAAGTTACTTGCTGGTTCGATTTGCCCCACATACGAGTGGAGCGGGTAAAACCCCGTGCAAATCGTTCGTCAGCTCAAGCGAGAGCTCACAGCTGCCAACTTGCAAGTCACTACAAAAATGCAGCAGTTGAAAATTCAAATTTTAATTTTTTTTTTAAAACTTCTATTTCAGATTTTTTAGCATTGCCACCTCCTTCAATTTTTAACATCCCTGCCTCTAGTCTAGACTCGCAGTGAAAAGAGCCTATAAATGCTATTCTCCAGTATCATGGAACTCGGAGCAATATCCAAACATAAATGATCAAGAATTGGAAAAACAGGAATCATGGAGATCAAAATTTAGGGCATGTAAATGTAATTGGAAACAGCCCTCCACCCCCCGACAGGAAATTTTATGCTGTCGAACATATAGTCAAGTTAGTAGCTCCAATATCAGCCCCATAATCTAAGAGTATAACCTCCTTTGTACACTCGATTATGAATTATTTGATGTTAACAGTGAATTCACGCTGTCTTAGAAAACATAGACAGATCAGGTATTTTCTGCCCTTTTGCGCCTCCACAGTAAAAAGTTTGTGAACAGAGATATTAAGCCTGGGAATATATTAATTAATTCTAAATGTTGTGAAATTAGCAGATTTTGGGTTTTCCTGGTTCTTCATGAATCCTGCTAGTTTGCTTATGTTAGTCCCAAGATAATTAGTTCTAATTTATATCATAATTATATGTATGATGAATTTTCGGGGATATTTGGAGTCCAGGCTTAAGCATTCTTGAGCTTACTTGGGTAGATATCTGCATAATTCCTGGCCAGCATTGTCAACTCTTTTAATTTTTATTTATTTATTTATTATTTTATGGTTGCATTTTCTAGCCTATTTTCAACTCTAGCTCTGTTGAATTATCATTAGGGATGTTTAAATTTATAGTTTCAGCTTATATACATGGTCAAATGTCAGTAAAGTTGATGGCTTGGCGTTGGAACTGGATACCAAATGTCAGTAAAGTAGGATGCAAGCTGAGAATTTAGAGGCACTGATATGCTTCCATTTTTCGTGTTATTCAAGTCGTGTCTAAAATAAAACTCATAATATAAAGGAGTAGTTTTGATGCTGCATCTCTAAAAGGGTGACATGGTTCCCCTCCAGTTCTGAAGCCTTAAGCAATACATACAGAATAAGTCACATGCTTAATGTATTGCAACCACAATTTCGAATAAAAATGTCATATAAATCAAATTAAAGTGCCTGAATGCCTTTGCTTATTGCTGGCTTTGTATTGAATACCTCAGCGATTAATTATGCATGCCATAGCCATCAGTACCTGTAGTAAAGCCATACAAGAATCATCAAATAAGATCGTGTTTACTTGTCTGTCTGTATGCAAAATTTGTTGTATAAAATCTGTGTCTTGACAGATTTTCTTCTTGGAGTGTGCATATTGAAGGTTATTCTGGCATCTTTCTGTTGCTTGTGATATGTGTATAAGAAACCAATTGATGCTCTGACAAGTGGTTAACATTTTTTATCATTAGTGCATTTTCCAGTCTGAATTATCTTTCACTATGGTTTGTGCCTAAAAGGCTTTGACGCTAATAGAAGCAGCACTTTTGATTCTGTATTTGTAATATGGGACATTCAAAGTCTAAAGGACTTGAGAGGATATTTATTTTGCTGGACATTCCTGAGTTCGAAGGGATTGTTTCAACGTCTGGTCTGAAAAGGTGCTGGAGAAGAAACCATTCCTAAAATAAGGAAGCTAACTTTGTCATCTCTTTGTTTGGTGTTGTTTGTATGCGTGTTTGGATGGTTTGTAACTGCAAGTTAGATAAAAACATATGCTCCATGCCATGCAGCATTCAATATAGTAAAATGTTAATATCACTTGATGGAGAAATGCCTTGTCTCAGTGCATGGTAGAGATGGTGGAACTTGGAATAGACATATACCTCATGCATTGACATTCTCAACTTAGGATCCCACTCGAGACATTGCTCTGCCACACGAACCATCCAAAACAACTGGTAAAGGTCAACAGAATCTTGCACTGCAGGATCTATCAGTTCCATGTACTTTTTCTCTCTCAGGATTGGTCTCGCCTGAGGAAAAAGAACTGAGATCTATTAAGGTTTCGTCCAAAGTAAAGCTTTTTGATTAAGGGTCTTCAAAATAAGAATGCTGTAGTTATTACCCATCTCAAGAAGCTTTGCCCCTTTGTATCTTCAAGAGTCTTTCGGCCAGTAATCAGCTCGAGAAGAACAATCCCAAAGGAATAGACATCTGCTTTGCTCAGGTCTATTCCACTTTGTGCATATTCTGGTGCTAAGTATTCAAATGTCCTCAGCGCCATGGTGTTGGAGGACTGACCTAAGGCCTCATATTGATTTTTAGCAAGACCATAATATGAAAGCTGGTAAAGATGGTAAATGGCACAAGTGATGTATTCGTCTTCAAGCCATGTAAATATACTCAAAGCAGACAACAAATTAATCTTACCAGTGGCTGATAATCATGGGTGACGAGTATGTTGTTTGGCCTCATACTTCCATAAATTCTTTCTCTATGCAGATATTCTAAACCTTTTGCCGCTCCATATGCAATATTTATTCTTCTTTCCCATGTTAATTTTCTGCTTTTTTCTGCAGAGACAAATTGTTCCACTATTACTGCGGAAAAATAGTGATATTAGAGAAGAACATTTTATTTTCTAAGCCGCATGCATTTACCTGACAGATATTTGTTCAGAGAACCATTACAAACGTACTCATAGACAAGCAGCCTGTGTGGTCCTTCTGAACATGAACCTAAGAATATGGCCACATTCTCATGTCTGACTTTCCGAAGAATGTGACTCTCTATCTTAAATTCCTTCTCTTTGATTGTTTCTGAAGGGTGCTCCCGTACGATAATTTTGTGCCAGCCATTCAATTGACCTCTATATGTTTTCTTTCCTTGATCAGGTAACAAGTTTTGTGAGGCAAACCCATTAGTTGCAAGTTGCAGCTCAGCATAAGTTAAGTCCTTTTGTCCAATCAATGGTCTTATATTCTTGCACAAGGTACAGATGTAATTTTCAAGTGCATTTTCTCGTTGTTCAACTGCACTTGCATTAGGTTAAAGTTTCTGTATATCAGTGATATTAAATGCTGCTAATGGAACTTTATGGAAATTAGTTACTTACATGTTTCGCGATTGAGAAGGCTCCTCTGCTCATCTGCCTTGACTTCTCGTATCGCCTTAATACTGTAATCATGTTTCATTCTTAAAATGCCACAACTCAAGTTGTCCAAGAAGTATTTTTGATGTTTTCTGAGTTGCCTGGCAGTATCAGATTGTGATGCAGTAAGTATAAATTGAGTTTGAATATGCAACTAAAATGGTATTATACATTATGAATGTTATGGCATTAGGACTCTCCGTACGGATTACACAACTACTATTTTACAATATATCAGTTTTCACTAACACCATGTATTATCTGCAAGCTCTGTTTAAATTGCTTTATTTTTTTTAGTTTATCCAAAAGATGCGGAATGAAGAGGTCAAGTTTATTAACGGGATGCCATTTGAATGAAAAAACTGTCCATGACACAAAGTACTGCGCCAGTATTACACGTCTGCATTTCTGCACCCGCTTATGATGCACTTTGATCTTGAGACCCTGTACGTACTTTTTGTCTTAGGATTCTGTTTTAAATGTACTCGGTAATCAGACGATCTTATAAGTAGTATCCCATGAGTATTAATCCAGAAAGCTAATTAGATATTTCTGTATTTCCTCAATGTAGGCCTTACGGTAGATTTATCTATATCATTTCCTAATCGAGAGTTTGAGGTGTGCCTCTGTTAAGAAATCAATGCTTAGCTGATATTCATCATTTTATGTAAAGATGTAATTATATATCCGTGATAGCGTAATTCATGCTCAAGGATTGCAGTTTCTTCTTAACATTTTGGCATTCTAAATTTTTTGTAGCTATAGAATACCATGTCAGAGAGATGCAAATTATGAGTACCTATGAAGGATCACATGTGTTGCCTCAAACCTCTTGGCATATTCTACAGCAACCTCTTTCAGCTTGCCCGCCTCCACTGCTATTTCAAATTGAACCTACACATACATGGTAAAACTTCATCATTTGGTGAGATACTGTAGTGTCTATTGAGTGCTTTCTTTTCCACTGCAGATCTCTATGTGCACCATCTAAAATTTTAATTGATCAAATTATCTATAAATTTTGGCTCTTGATATTGAGAAGAAATACTCATCAACATCTTTTAATATTCCACAAGTTGAGCTTTTAACATGTTTGAATGTTATTTGATTCAAGAAATCATGTAATGCAATTGTCATTTTCTCAGATTCGGCCAAGAAACTGTTGTGGAAATTGTCAATGACCTGTTGCATTTCAGCTAGCTTCAATATCTCTGAAATCGCTGCATCTTTTGAATATGCGGCCATCTTTTCTTGAATTTCTTCTTCTATGTCTTCTTTTTTCTTATTGATTGTTGCACTTGAATTCAATTTTCTGTCACAACCTGCATAAAACCTAGAACTGATAAGGGGACAGAATCACAACAGAAAACTAACCCTTGTTCCTAATAAATTTAGGGTGGGCTACGTGAATCATTTTTTGCCACTTTTGATTGGTTGATTGCTAGATTGGTAAAGGAAACAGAACGCATGAGTAAAATCTCAAAAATATATAATTCTAATCAAGGAGAAGAATATTTGAGAGTAACTGCCCTCCGGGATCGTGCACTTGCATACACGTGCACCAGATCTGTAATTATGCCAAAAATTATTTCCAGCAAAACCTTTAAATTCTTACTTAGCAGTGCTCCACAACCCATAGAATTCTTGAATGCCTGAATGATAACAAGCAGCTTCATTTTGCCACCAGTCTGAAGCCATAAACCTCGAAGGACTTGTTTGATGGAAGCGGTACAAATTTTCCAGAAATCGTCATGGACTATTAGCACCTTCTGATCATTCATCGACATACTTTTGCACTTCCAGAAAAAAAGAAGAAACGCTTCAGGTGAGTTTTATGCATGTAAATTCCCAAGTTCAGAAGTCGTGTAAAGGGTTTCAGGTACCATTTTAGTGTTCTAAACTTTGAAACATGTATATAATGTAAATCTGTACGTATGTGCTGGAAGATTTACAAATTATACATTCACTAATGTCCTCCCTATTTAACAGCTAGAACTCTGCTTGATGCTATGCTTATGAAATTGTAGCCAAAAAAGTACCTGAAATTCACTGGCCAAAGGGATTCAATTCTTGAATAGTCAAGTTTACTGGACAAATAAGCAGTAGTAAATAATCTAATTAAATTGTTGTAGCTGGTTAATTCCAATGATTTAGATGTGTTACATTGTTTTGGAAGCTTGTAAAAGACAAAATGTCTTGATTATAACAAAGAATATCATTGGTTTGACAATGCACTTGATCTGTAATTTCTGGTATAAGTTCATTTCTCATATGCTCTATTGCTTAGTTCCCAACTAATATATTCTTTTAAAAGTTGATATAAAAGCCAAAAAATTGCTGTCATTCTTGCTTCTTGGTTTTGTGTTTTAGCCATTAGGGATAGGTTTTCTATGATTATTTTGTCATTTACAATACAGCTTAAGTTTTGCTAGTGATTATTTTTGTTCTAATCAAATTGTGCAACGTGTCACCATTTGGGACTCGGGTATAATCTCCTAGCTGTCGAAAACGAGCAAGAACAAGAATAATTAAGCCCCTGTTTAGATTAAAATCAAAATTTTAGTAGATTTTGATAAAAGTAGATGAAATGAGTGGTTGAAAAGTTGTGAGCTCCATGCAATGTATAGTTAAAATTAATTGTTGACCTTGATTTCAAATTAAAATCAAATTTTAATCTGAACCAAACATGGCGTAAATTTAGGAACTCTATTGGTATGTTTGCATTATTTTTCATCAACTAAAACCGATAAATTATTCGAGGAGATTTAATAATGAATTTGTGAAAAATGATTCATATTGTCAATTTAATATTTATTAAGACAACAAGAAATACGTTATTTGTTGTTTGGTTTTGGAAAATGGAAATACACTGACAAAACTCAAGATTACGTACTTAGATTGTGAATAGAAATGTTTAAGATGACATAAATAAAAAGTAAAAAATTATGACATATTTTACCAAGTTTTGGTTTTAGGGTATAGGAAGCCCGTCCAATATGGGCGAAGATAAATGGTTGTGACCACATTTCAAATGTTTCTATATTTGCATATAACTTTACTGACTTACTTTAATTTAATATAGAAATTTTATTTGTTATTGTTGGAAGAATAAATTATATTCTATATTGTTGGTGGTTTAAATCAATATTTGTAGGCGATTCAGACGGAATTACAAACAACAATACCGTGACTATCTACACACTTTTGTTGTCAATGATTAACTACAATAATGTCGTCATGATGTTATCGATAATCACCGATGATGCTTCACTCAATGATGGGAAGCCATTAATGATCACTGGCAATACAAGTATTGGTGATTATGGTTGAAATCAATACACTATTGATAATTCAAAAGGAATTATTGTTAGTTATATCGTTTCTAATCACCTACACCATTGTGAGCTATTATTGAGGACATCGTTAATGATGTTGTCGAAAATCATCGATGGAAAGCCGTCGGTGTCACTCACAATTTTTTTTTCTTTCTAAACTTTTTTACAAGATCGTGTGAGTAAAAAGTTTCATCAATAACTGAACTTTATATGTTGTCACGTTATAGTCACTGAACTATGATGTTCTCCTGCATGGTCATTGAACTTACAAACAATTCCCTCCATCCATCACTCGCTACACGCCCGTTTGGAAGTCGTCCCAGGTGGCAAGACGGAGTCTTACGTGGCAATAAACGGCGTCTTCTTAAGGCCGCGTAAGAGTCGTTTATGGAACGTTTTTCATCGCCTGGAAAAGGGTAAAAGACGGAGCCCAAATCAAAACTAACCCTAATTGATTCGCTCCCAAATCAAAACCCCTAGAACCCTAAATCGCGATTGAAGCAAATTGATATTCTGGAATCCACCATCCCCAACTTCATATTGTAATTGAACCCCTAAACCATCCATCCTGCCTAAACGCGGACGTTGAATCAGAGAAGTCCCGTAACCTAAACCCAGAAGACGTGAAGGAGATTACACAAGCCAAACCAATTCCACGCACGGTGAAGGTAATTCCTGATTGAACGATTTGAAACCATCGCCTGAATTTCAGTTTACTGTTTTGAAGAAATATGCAATTCTAACTGTTCAATTAACGGAATTGTTTTGGAATTTCGTGGCTGCACATAGTTCGAGTCAATTTTTTCAATTTCATTGCTGCAGGTCGTTTGCTGCATTCATTAATTCAAACCACCCGTTTTCTGAAAATGTTGTTAGAAAATGAACTGAACTGATTTTCATAATTTCATCTTGTTAGTGGATGCTGAAAAATGATATGATTATCATGGTTTAGTTTTGTCAGATGATTCTGAAAACATAGTAATTCTTCCCCTTTTTTAAGTGTTACAGTATGGAAGAACAGGGGTGTTTGTCATTGTTGTATGAAGCCCGGGCACTACTTGTCGAAATCCTCGACAAAGAGACGATGACCAAAATGTGGTGAGGACTTTGAGAAATATATGGAGGTAGAGAAAAATAGGACAATTGTTCTTTTGCTATAGTACAAATTGTGGTCATTTCAAGTGAAATTTTGAAGACGAGACCAGTTGGGGGAAGGCTAAAAATCCAATTGAAAACTACTTGTGCATTTTCAAGACATTTGCTCAAATCACAGAAAAAGCAAACGTGGAGATATCCGTCAACATCACTATCTGTAAGGGAAAAGGAGTTATGGCAGACAATGGGAAAGGAAAGGAAAGGAAATAGGTCAGTGAATTATTTCGAACATTGTGATCAGGTCAAAGACTTCTATTGGAGTTGTCGAAATCTGTGTTCATGTAATCGGCAATAAACTTGTTGTAAATTATGTTGGTTGTACATTGATATCGTATTTAGTAGTTCACTTTGTTTGTCATCATGCTTTTGGAGTTCGTGTAGTGGATGTGTGTTTAGTAGTTCACTTCCATGTTGGTTGTCCAGGTTTTTGATGTCTTCAACTATTTCATTTCAACTTTTGGTATTTTTGAATCAAGAACAAATGGAGAGCTATGATGTTTTTTCATACATTTGACAATCTCTGATTTTTTCCCCAGAAAAAATGGACAGCTATAATGGTTGGATTCTGATGAGTAGGATTGCCCGTTGTTTCAACTCTAGCTCATGGCTGCATAATACTACCATATAGAGCCGTTTTCGTGTACTCTTTACCCTAATCTCAAGTGGTCTTGATTAAAATGGAGTTGGACAAGTTCAAAATTCTCGTGTTGTTTAAGTAGACAGACTGCAGTCGTGATCACTTGCCATACATGGAGACACAGCAACAATCATGTGTGTGACTTGTTTAAGAGACTAAAGCACAATCTACTTATTTTCTTGCAATACAGCACAGTCTTACTGAGGAATCCGTGAAATTATTTACAACAATTATTCCAATATTGTTACCTGCAATTGTTCATATGCAGAGGAAATAATGATACCTGTATCAACTTCACATTTGTGGAAATAATTGAAAGAAGACATTTATCATACAACTAATAGTAGGTCAGATTTTCATAAAAAGAATTGAGAGGGCTACTGTTCTTATATATGCGCCAGACACACAAATGCACTTTTTTTTTTTTCACAATCCTCTTTCAGGAAATAATTTCCCCAACAAAAGATACATGAAAATAAAAGATCATCCTCTACCTACACCAAAACAGACTGGAATATTTTCTAGGAAAAATTACCCAAAACCCTAGTTTTTAAGTTTACATTTCAAAAATAAGGGGAAAATTTTTAAAATTCAAAAATCAGGTGATAATTATCTATTTTTAAATTAATAAAAATAACTTTATTACCTTTAATTAAATATTTATCACGTTTAATCTGATCCGTGCACGTATCTCACCCCCCATCTAATTATCCTGTCATTCAACCCACGTCTCTACTCACGTCTCTGTGAAAACTGCCCCGACGTCTCTGTGAAAACCGTCCCCTCACTCACTCTCTCTCTCTCTACACATCAAAACCACGTCTCCACCCCCTCTCTCTCTACAACAGCATTTATAGCTGTCTTCCTCTACCATTTTCAACCGCATAACTCCAAATCATCGGCATTATCATTGGAGATTTTTATGAAATAGTCATATTGCATTTTAGTTTTAACCATTGTAGTATTTAAAATGGTTCGAACTCGTAGTGTTGTGGTGGATATAAAGGAGAAGGATAAAGNTTCAACCGCACAACTCCAAATCGCCAGCATTATTATTGGAGATTTCTGTGAAATAGTCGTATTGCATTTTAGATTCAACCATTGTAGTATTTAAAATGGTTCGAACTCGTAGTGTTGTGGTGGATATAAAGGAGAAGGATAAAGGAAAGAGGAAAAAAGATGTCGGAGGTTCTTCTTCAGCAAAGAGAGTCAAAATGTCGGCCTCTGGCGGGAAATCCATGAAGAAGGTGATTACTGATTTTGTGACCTGATCGTGAGTTTTGTAATATTTTATTTTTACTAATTTGTGACCTGATTTGGGTATTTTTGTGATTGAAATATGATTTTGTGACCTATTTTGGGTATTTTGTGACTTATTTGGTGTACTGTTTGATCGATTACTATTTATGTGGTGGATTTGAACATGTTTTATTAAATGTGCTAGATCAAATTAGAATATCTGCACCATCATGTTTTGACATTACGATTGTGCAGGACTGGACCTATTTAATAAAATCAAGGAATTGGTTTCCTAGGAAGATTACTATAACACCGATACAGAGTGTCATCGCGCACTTTGTGATAAAATTCAGTGCTGCTCAGAGGGACATTCTGGAAAACACACGTGTTTCTTACTACATGCATTGTAGGGAGATAATAGTGCAGCCACAGTTGATTCATTATATTTTACTACGTCAGGTGAAGCAACCCAACAAGCAGGAGATGTGGTTCAACATAAATGAGAGGTATATTCGGTTCTCCATTGCTGAATTCTGTTTGGTCACTGGATTGCGGTATGATGGGGTTGATGGTCGACCGATGTTGGACGAAAAATCGTCTGCAGTGAAGGATACGTATTTCAGGGACTTAAAAGTTGTTACAAGTGAAGATGTGAAGAGGGTATTTCTTTCACTGGATGATGCACCAGACATTGACGTTAAGATTGGAATTATTTATCTTATCACCTCGTATCTATTTGCTACACCCTACCCGAAGGTCGTTGAACAATACATTTTTGCACTTGCAGACGATTTTGCCACTCTTGAAATGTTCCATTGGGGTAGATATTTGTTTGATACCACATTTTCGTCATTAAGGAAGGGATTATCAAAACAAACAAGTCACTACAGATTGATGGGTTTTTTAGTGGCTTTCCAGGCGTGGCTGTATGAGTGTATACCTGCACTTGAGGGGAATGTGGCCACAAGAATTTGTAAAAAACTCCACAAATTATGAATTGGACTGCGCACAAA
>CAIGRN010073195.1:0-11023 GCA_903798345.1 Fraxinus anomala
GAGAATACCTACATATGATTATATCATTAGTGCACTCTTTGGTAAAATAGGTCTCATGCCTATCTGTTAGCGTGCTTGCCGTGCCAAATGTGGAGATAAGTATTCTCACTGCATGACACTTGGCTTGGCTTGGCTTGATTTGGCTCACAAGCATGTAGAGTGTTGAGCCAGTCACATGTTGCCCATAATAAGAATAAGAAAACGTTTGATTCTTGCTTAAAAGTGCAAAATATTTACTTTTAACTTTTAAGCTACTTATTTTATTTAAATTAATTTTTAAAATTACTTTATTTAGTTGAAATTTTATTTTTTAAGATAGAAAGTTAAAAAGTAACTTTTAAATGCAATTCCACATTATTATAGTCATGAATATGTTAACAATAATATTCCGGAGATTAATTACGAGCATATATCCATTATAGTCAAGATAACAAGAGTGAGCATGTATAATGTGAGGTCCTACAATCAACTTCCAAATGGAAATAGCGAAGTAAATATACTTAAAATCGTTTTCGTTGGTTATTTCACATCAACGGAAACAATTATCAAATCAAACATGAATAGAGTGTATAGCGTGGCTTTACAATCAAAGAATGAAGAATATGTTGGCTGGTGAATAAAACGTTAATTAAAAACAAACTCAGCTAGAAGTAAACCAACCAATAATTTCCGCACATCATTCATCCATAAAATATTGATTTACCTCGAAGGCCTCATTTGAAATCTATAAATCAACGAAAACAATTATCAAATCAAACATGAATAGAGTGTATAGTGTCGCTTTACAGACAAAGAATGAAGAATATGTAGGCTGGTGAATAAAATGTTAATTAAAAACAAACTCAGCTAGAAGTCAACCAATCAATAATTTCCGCACATGATTCATCCATAAAATATTGATTTACCTCGAAGGCCTCATTTGAAATCTATAATTAGGAGGAGCCATTGAGCAATACGCAAATTTTAGTAACTTCCTCCCAAATAACCGTTTCTCCTCTTACTCCTATTTGAGCATTAGATCAGTTAGCATAGGATGGAAAAGTCCGATGAGAGAAATTTGTTTATTAGTATTTTACCGTCAAAATGATATATTATGTAGATGGGACAAAATTGGATAGTATAAGAAGGGAAAATTAAAATTTTATGAGTTATAATAATCAATTTTGTCTCATATCATATTATCAAATCTTTTTCCATAAAATTTATACTTGATAACTCGTCATAATATTACAATTTATCA
The DNA here is from genome assembly GCA_903798345.1 of Fraxinus anomala. NCBI lineage: Eukaryota > Viridiplantae > Streptophyta > Magnoliopsida > Lamiales > Oleaceae > Fraxinus > Fraxinus anomala. The sequence goes on from CAIGRN010073195.1 coordinate 1,241, forward strand.
ATTTCCTTGAATTTTAATATTTTATATACTTTTTGTTGGAGAATATAATGGATTTGCATCTTACCTAGCTCACAAAAATTTGGATAGAGTAACGGTAAAGATATGAATAAAAACATCAAAGGAAAAGAATGTCAAAGTAACACCAAAAAAAATGTATGCAAAGTCAAGGCAATAGTTGAACTCTCTGTCCTTAAATCAAATTTATCCGTCAGAAATAGAGACTATGTCGCTCGCTTATTGCTAGTCTGTCGCTCGAACGATGATTTAATTTATAGATGATGAAATATTTTGAGTGAAATGTCGCGCTCCAAACTCAGTAATATTTGCCAAGGGTCGGAGCTTTTGCTGTCGCTAGCCCATCGTTCGAGCGACATACTAGAAATAGGCGAGCGACATAGTCTCTATTTTGTCCCATCTACATAATATATCATTTTGACGGTAAAATACTAATAAACAAATTTCTCTCATCGGACTTTTCCATCCTAGGCTAACTGATCTAATGCTCAAATAGGAGTAAGCGGAGTTGGACAAATTTTCAGTCTGTTTCTTATTTCTTTCTAATTTTAGATCGTAATTTCTCATTCATCAAAAATTGGTTTGGAGATTTCAAATATACCACGTTGATCTACCCGACGAGTAGAATGAGTTAGTCTATTTATTTTTATAATTTGACTGTCAAATCAAGTTCGAATATTTGGTCAAATTTACACAAAAGTCAAATTTTCATGATTAATATTTAACCAATTCCAACACTTTTGCGCTCTAATATAGGTGAAACTTTCATTCTGTGAAGTGCTTTAAATTATTAAAGATTAATAAAATGTGCGTCGAGAATATTTGTACATGAAAACGAAGTAGACGGATAATATCAAACTTCCTATCCTTCCTGCAATTTGAAATAGACCAATTGAAAAGGATTAATCGGCAAATCAAACAGAAATATCTTTATCATGTTAGATTTTTTTTAATTTTTTTTCTTACTATGAATGGAAGAAGTTAATTATTTAAGAGAAAAGTAAAAACTAATGTCAAATAAATAACTTATACGTGTCAACTTTAATCTCTCATTGATTTAGATAAAATTTAAATTTTAGTAAATTTTAATAAAAATTGATGGAATAACTTATACGTTTCAACTTTAAACTCTCATTGATTCAGATAAAATTTAGATTTTTAGTAGATTTTAATAAAAATTGATGGAATGTAAAGTTGAAAAGTTATGAATCTTAAAATGTGTGATTAAAATTAATTATTGACTTTTAACCTAAACTTAAATTTTTTTAGCTGAACCACACGGGGTTAAATAAAGTTTTGAGTTGGTTATTTTATTATTTTTACAATTGCTTAGCCAAGATGAACACTACAATAGATAATTAGAAATTGATCGATGATGTATTGTCAGAGATGTTGATATCAAATCCTAAGGAAATCAACATGAAAACTAGTTTATGCATAAAACTTCCACGCTAGCAAACAGTTCGGTATTTTTCAAAATGCCAGGGCCCAATTGGAGACGAAAAAAAAAAAAAAAAAAAAAATCTTCGAATTTTGATATTTAGTTTTTTAATTTTAGACATTGAGGTCAATGTAATATCAAATGTTACGTGTTGTTGGTGATGGCACATGGTGGTAATGTAACATAAATGTTACAACCGATGAGGGCGACGGTGGTAATATAACAATGAATGTTAAAAGTAGTGGGATGGTGATGTTGCCGAAAATTGTGGTAAGGATGAAAATAGATAGTAAAAGGTGTATAACAAACTGTAAAGTTAAAAAAATTATGGCAACAGGGTTTGATGGTAAAAACAGAATGGTGAAATGCACGTAACAATAATTTTACAAAATGTGAAAAATCAAGTTACAAAATTTATTGTGTATTTTGAATGGTTCTCCTAAATAAATAAATAGAAATTAAAAAAAATTCAATTTATGTCAGAAATTGATTAAAAAATTGAGCATGGACCTGAATAATAAATTAGCATCTTTCCCTCACAGAACATAGGATTAGATTGAAATGTACGAGTAGATTTCATATTTTGCGAACAAGCCAAAAAAAGGGCAGATGGCGGTCCAAAACACGTGCGTTCAGTACGACGTACCTTTCAACCCTAAGCAAACCTATTGAAGATAGAAACCCTACAACCCTAAAAGACCTCTCATAAATTGTCTCTTCAATGCATTTAATCCACAGTTGTCTTACCTCTATTTCTCTACACGGGTGAAAAAGATAGTAACTTCATCTTTAAATTCTTGTCCTTTTAAACAATGTTCACTATTTTAGCACAAACCACATCCTATTTCCAAAACTAAAAAAATATCATTAATAGTTAGGGCATCTTCTATGAATTGCATTATACATAGTAAGTTGAAAGACTTTCGATTTTGCATTCAATATACTTTCAATAGGTTTTATCTACAACTCGATAATGCGATCTAGGTAATCTTTATTTCTCAAAATAAAAGTAAAATCAAATTAAATCTTCATAGTAAATATAAATTTTGTTGATTTAGCATGCCTAATTGAGCATCTGAATTTAGATGGAGCTCTAGACAATGTCTGATTTTCCTTTTGTCACAACAACTTGATAGTCTTGTTAGATTGCACGTGAGACATTTTTTCATTTTACTCGTGTGACATATTTTTTTCCGGGCAATTCATAAAAGTATCGAAGAACACTCCTTTCTTGGGTTGATGAGTAGGGAAATAAAAACCCTTTGTAAAATAATTGGTTCCTCATATTTTAGCCCATGTTGGTGGCCATTTTTTTTTTTGGAAAAATATTGTTTTGAATAGTGGATTTTTAAAGAATGCGTGATTAAAAAGTATGAATTTTTTTTTTTATTTACGTTTAAAATATTTAATTATGTGAATGTGTAATTGAAAATAAATATGTAAAAAAAAAAATTATGAAAGAATGAGAGACAAACAGGTACTTAATATCTCTTATAGTTCAAGCTGACATCGTTCGTTATGAGAGACAAACAGGTACTTAATATCTCTTATAGTTCAAGCTGACATCGTTCGTTCATGAAAACTGTATACTTTGTAATGACTCCTCCATACGAGACAAAAGACACTTGAATGAAAATGTGAGGTAGAGTTTCTACAATCTTGTCCCCTTCCCTTCTCATGAAGCCAACAAGTCATTTTCCTAGTTTGGCCACAACAAAATCCTACTTGTTTTATTTTCCAAATTTCTACAAGAATTTCATAATTCAAGAATCTTTAATGGCTAAAAGAAGTGCCATCTGTCTTCCCTTTCTACTAGGAAACTTGTATGTTATTTCATCTTCACACGCCCTGCAGCCATGGACTTTCGAATAGTAAAAGAAAGCCGCCATCGTTATTTCTTTTACATAGTATGTTATTTAACTTATATTTGTCTCTCATTCTTTTAAAATTATTTTTTATACATACCTATTTTTAATCACACATTCACGCAATAAAATATACTACACGTAAATTTAAAAAGTTTTCTTATTTTTTAACCACACATTCTTCAAAAATTCACTATTCAAAACATTTTTTTTTTTTCAAAAAAATGATCACCAAACCGTGGCTTAATGAACTCTTAAATAAGATGTAAACTTGCTTCAAGTTCTTAGCCCAGGTATGGTAAATATTATTTAAAATTCTTTTTTTTTTTCAAATTTATTTTTAATCACATATTTTTCAATAAAATAGTTTTGTAGGCACATTTATAATTTTTTACTATTTTTTAGCAGCACATTTTCTACAACCACATTTACAAAATTTATTCTAAAAAATCTATATCAAACAAACTACTAATTGAAAAAGAATAAAGTGACTTAGAAACATACCCACAAAATTCTTCCGTTTTGAGAATGCTAAACTTCACCTGTCTACGCGATTTTGAAAACTTGAAAATAACTAAGAGAGAAAATATGGATAGATAAAAAGTAGATTCATGCTATTTGTACTTAAAAATTTGACAATTATTTTGACAAAATGTCACTTGACAGCCCCCTATTGAAGGGGGGCACAGACGCCACTTGACGGCCCCCTATGGCGGGGCCCCTTGTGCTCCCCCTCCAATAGGGGCTGTCAAGTGGCGTTTTGTCAAAATAGTTGTGAAACTATTAAGTACAAGTAGAATTTTCGTAAAAAGTATTTGTTTGGTTCAGCTAAAAAATTAGAATTAAATTTAAGTCAAAATTAATAAGTATTTTTAATCACACATTTCTTCAATTTTTATTTAAAATTAATAAAAGTTCGATTTTTATGTAAATTAACATATGCATAATATACGTGTACAGCTAACTTTTTTAGTGACCAACCATATTTTGACATAGACCCAATTCAACAGAGATATGGTATGACTTTATTCATATGATATTCGTTAGCATATCAAGGCATGTTAGAAATATTTAGATCCAAATATACAGAATTAAAACAATCAATAATAAAAAAGCAATAAGTAATTATTTATTGGTTCTCGATGATTAAGATTATTAATCCTATAAAACCCTAATTAAACAAACACATAAACATTCAGATTAAAACAGTGAAAAGTAAATAACACTAGAAATTGATGACAAAGGAAAACCCCTTAAAAAACTTTTCCAAGGATAAAAAAATTTCTAGCGCAAACCTTACCAGAAAGATCCACTAGAAAAATTAACTTACAATTGGTCAAAGCACTACTAAACATTTGCCAACTCTGACAACTCAACTTATAAATCAACGAATAACTACTTCAATTGTGCGACCCACATTTTTCAGCAACTTTGGACTACTTTTTCCTCTGCGTGGATCATTAAGAACGAACTCGCTCTGGAGCACTAAAACCCCAAGCACCTCTTCTCCAACTTTAGAACTCTAAACGCTTATAGATGAAAGTAAGGATTGTTGGTATTTGATCTTTAAATCTTGTGTTTTAATCTATTGATCGAATCAATAAAATTGTGGAATTGTTGTTTGATCTTTGTAGGATGTTTTATTGACTGTATAATGGCTCAATCAATAGCATACATATGGTTTAGGACGAATTTCAGCTTGGGTATGTATAATATGAAGTTTTTTGGGATTGTAAAAATGCTAAAAATCATGATCTAGGGTTTGGGCATGTGACACGGCAGCTCGAGCGTTAGACTAGCGCCTAACTAGGGGCCAAGGTTTTGTTTCGATGCTCGAGCGCCTAAAGGGCGATCAACGAGCTTTCTTCGAGCAGTAGTCAGTGTTTTCATCATATATTTCTCTCCCTATATCGGATTGAGCAATTAAAAGTGCATTGAAAATGTAACTCAAATACTTACAATTTTTCTAAAAGTAGCATATTTTGAATTCTAATATTTTCTATATGAAAATGCGTCGAATCTTGTGACTGAAAATTTGGAACATAACTTGTGCGGCATTTTGATACTCTTTTGACTTCTAATTATATTCTATTAATCATAGATGATCTTCTTGGATATTTTTTAGCTCTTTGACTCTTTCAAGGCCAAATCTACCAACCCATTGACTTTTTGACTTTAATTATAACTCCATTATTGTAATTTTGTCTGCTGAATAGCTAATTATAAATAGTGACCTAACAAACTCCCCATTTAACATTTTGTGAAAACATCATTTATTTCAAAGTCAAAATAAAAAACAACTTAACAACAATCTATCTAAAAACTCAATTTCCAAACTTTAACTCAAATCTTGTTGTACATATTTCCTGAAATATATGAAAACAACACCACCATGTGAAAAACAAAGTAAACTTATAATAAGGCATATACTTAAGTTAGATAACACCAATGCATGTATTACTATGATCATCAAATAGTTTAGAATCTAAACATGACAAAATGAGATATATAGTTAAAATGGCAACACGGAATAATGATATTTTGATATTATACAAAACACACAACATAATACTATGACTCCCCTAATTCAAATATCAAATTCAAATTTTCTCCCCCTAATTCATATTTTTGAAATAAATACTAACTCTTTCCGTTTTTGTCATGAATAATGAAGGAAAACTAGCAATATACTCATGAATAACACGGAGGGGAATGAGGAAAAAAAATGGACAAATTATGCAACACATGCAATGGAAGAATAAAAAATTTCTTTTAAAACAATTAATTTTCATAGAATTTTAAATATAATATCATAAGATATAGGCATAATTCATAAATGATAAACTTTTTTCACATAACTTATTTTAAATATATATGGAGTAAATTATATAAGCTACATGAGTGAAAACTATCACCAAACTATTGTAAGTAAGTCTCAAAATCTTAAATCAATGAGAAGGGAAAGAATCATTGGTGAATAAATATATTCTCTAAAGTATGAAATCAAATTTAGTGCTACTAGAACCTTCTAAATTAAAAAGCTTATATTTTTTTTTTCTGATGTACAACTTTTCTTTCCCCTCTATCTGTATGTACATATATGTAGTTTTTTCTATCATTTTTTCATATATTATATACAGACTTATCTTCATTAAGCATACTTAATGACTCATGTAACAGGTTTTAGGTCGATAACTATAGGGTACCATATTTTAAGATACCGAACAGATTTAATTGTTCGAGTCAAAAACGTTACGAAAGCAAGTATAAAATGTATCATAATAATTCACTTCTTTTGAAACGCAATACTCTTTTATTTTACAGAGAATATATAAGAGTTCAGATCAACTAGTTAAACGTCATTCCATATTTAAAGTGAATCCACCACACAAATGATTGTCATCTCAAAGTCCACTTACGAAATCAAAACCTTCTCACGAGAGCTTAATATGTGTGATCCTCACTTTCTAGCAACTCTGAGCTACTTTTCCCTCTGCTGGATCACCAAAATCGAACTCATTCCAGAGTGCTGGAACTCCTAGCTCTTTTTCTCCAACACAAGAACTGTGAATGCTTATAAGTGAAGGTAAGGACTTTTAGCCCCTGTTTGAAACTCATTCTATTTCTCATTCTATTTTTCATTCTTCATTTCAACCACACATTCTATCAATAAAATAATATTACACATAAACCTAAAAATTCTCCTTACTTTTTAACCACACAATCTTCTATCAATCACTATTCCAATTTCTTTTAAAACCCAAAATGGGTGTCAAACAGTGGCTTAATATACCAAGGAAACTTTGTAACTTTTTTTTTTTTTTAATTTTAATAATATTATACATAAACCTAAAAATTCTCCTTATTTTTTAACCACATGATCTTCTATCAATCACTATTTCAAAATTTCTTTTTTTATCCAAAATGGGTGTCAAACAGGGGCTTAGTGTTTGATCTTTAGATCTTGTGCTTTTATCTTTTGATTGAATCCAGAGAATTATGGAATTGTTATTTGATCTCTGTAGGATGTTCTTTTGAATGTATAATTGCTCAATCAATGGTATATAGATAGTTTGGGATGAATTATGGCTTGGGTATATCTAATATGAAGTGTTTGAGTTGTTTTGGATGGTAAAAAGGCTAAAAATCGCAATCTAGGGTTTGGACACATAACACAGCAGCTCAAGCACTAGTCTAGTGCCTAGCTAGCGGCCATGCTCTATTTTGGGCACTCGAGAGCCTAAAGGATGGCCAGCGAGCTCTTTTTGAGCAACTATTAGTATTTTTATCATATATTTTCTCTCCCGATATATGATTTAAACGATTCAAAGTTCGTTGAAAAATTAACTAAAAGGACTTCAATTCTTTTTGAACAACATGTTTCAAATTTGAATGCGTCACAACTTGTGACAGAGAATTTGAAGCATGACTTGTGTAGTACTTTGTCACTCTTTTAACTTTTAATTGTATCGTATTGATTATATGTAATCTTTTTGGACATCTTTGATCTCTTTGACTCCTTTAAGCAATATACTACAAATCCATTGACTTTTTGACTTTAATTACAACTTCATTACTTTAATTTTGCTTAAGAAATAGCCAATTCCAAATAGAGACCTAACAAAGCCCTTTTTAGAAATGATTTCAGTGTTTAATTTCTCATCTGGAGTTGTTTTAGGTGTTAGTAAATTTTTTTAAAAAATTGATTTTTGAAGAATATGAACCCTTTAAAAACAAATTTTGAGAAGTAGCAAAGGGATAACTTTAGATTTTATTTTTTGTTTCTCCAGTTGTCTTTAAAATACCAATTTTAATCCTAGTTAATGAAATTAATTCATTTTCTACAATATTGTATGCTTCTATATTATAAATTTAGAGATTTAGAGATATTTTTTTTTATTTTAAAATAATAGTAGTAAATATATAGTCTAAGAAAAATACTTAATGATATTTTTATAGAATTAAAAATATATATTAGAATACTATCAATAACAATATAAAATGACATCATTATAATCAATGTCCAGCTTAATAAATGTATACAGCCACAAAAATAAATCAGTTTTATTTACACTAAGCTAAAATGTTGATTTTGAAACATACATTTAACTGATTCTTCCCCTAGTCGATTATTTTTACAGCACAGTTAAAACAAATTCTCCTAAAAGCACAACAATACGAAATCGAGCCTATACATAATATCTCTACATAGGATCATTGCTGAAGTGTCTAAATATTATACTCTCTAAATTCAAAATGTGCTCTATATATAAGATATTCTTTATAAATAAAGAGTCTCTTGAAAATATTTTAAACTTATATAATTCACCTATGATTAATTACGAGCACGTTTTGCTAAGCTTACAAAGTTTACTTTTTTAAGTAAATTTAAATTTTGAAATAAACATTTTTCATAAAAGATAAATATAGTTATGTTGCCGACTTTGATAGCCAAGTAAAAAGTTACTTTTTTTATTAAAAAAAATAAACTTTGAAAAAAAATATTTAAATTTGTTTATATACCAGAAGTGAGTCAAACTTTGTCTGTCAGACACCCTGGGAACAAGGCAGCCCACTCTGTAATTTGTACATGTCCTTAAGAATTGGTCCCTCCATGTTTCTGAGACACACATGGTTATTGCTTACGACTACGGACGAGCATTTTACCACTGTAGCTGTCAACGCTGCTTTCCTATGGCACCATCAACTGCCAACATAGGTCGTCTGCAACTGCCAAGAACCAATAGCAACGGTTACAGCTGCCCATGGTCGCCCACCACAATGTTAACCGCTTCTAATATATGCTTGTTTGGTTGTGCTTTTAAGTGTTTCTAAGTATCAGATTCTATGAAATATGTAAATAATAAGTGAATAATAAATTATTATTTTGCCGAATAGGTGAATAAAAATACATTTAATCAACTTAAATTATAATACACAGTGAAAAAATCATTACTATCCAACCCACCCACTATCCTATACCCTCGGACATGGGTGGGGATCTAGGTGTGGTAACCCATAGATTTTTTTTTTTGTTAAGTAAATATTTATTTATATTTTCACTTTTTCCCCGTATGGAATTTAGACTTTATTTCTTTTACAAATGATTTATATACTTTTAAAGTTGTTTTCTAACTACTTTTAAGTTTTAGCCCCGGTTTAATGCGGATTAAAATAAGACTTTTAGTAAATTTTGATAAAAATTAATGAAATATAAAGTTAAAAAGTTGTTGATCCTATAAAATATGTGATTAAAATTAATTGCTAACTTTGAATTAAATTAAATCTAAATTTCTATTAAACATGAGCTTAATATTATTTTTTACTTATTATTACAAATTGTTTGAAAAATGATCAATTTCATTAATCATGATATTGAAATCTTTAGTTTCGAGCATAAGAAAACGGGAAAAAATTCTAGTGCTTCCGGAATAATGAAACTCGATATTCCCATAGGCAACA
>CAIGRN010073234.1:0-17676 GCA_903798345.1 Fraxinus anomala
AGCTAAAGGTTTTTGGGTTGAGGCTATGACTACAACTACTTATCTTATAAATAGATCTCCATGCAGTTCTGTTGAGTTTAAGACTCCACGAGAACTTTGGATTGGGAAGCCCGCAAACCTTTCTCACATTAGGGTGTTTGGATGTGCAGGCATATGCACATCAAATTGAGGGAAAGTTAGAACTTAGAGTCACTAAATGTGTTATACTTGGGTACCCTGAAGGAGTGAAAGGGTACAGATTATGGGTGTTAGGTGTGCAAGGCATTAAGATCATTAATAGCAGAAACGTGGTATTTAATAAGTCCAAAATGCCATGTTTGAAAAATAAAATTGATAATTCTAAAAAGCAAATTAAAGAGAATACTTCATAGTTTGAGGTGAAGTTAGCTAAACTCAGTCACACTCAACCTGAAAATGTTGAAACTGATGTTGAACAATCTGATGAAAATATTGTTAACACAGATGGAGATGCAGTAGATGTACCTCAAATTAAAATTGAAACTGAAATTGAGAACATAAATATCCCTACAAATGAGACTAGCATTCGAGATAATCAATTGGTTAGAGATAGGGAATGAGACAAGTCAAACCAAATTCAAGATATGAAATGAATAATTTGACTGACTTTGCTCTTATCTCTGGTGAATCTCTAGTTTATTCAGAACTTTCATCTTATGAAGAGGCCATGAATAGTTCTGAATCTGAGAGATGGAAAGATGCTATGAAGGAGGAAATGAAATCCTTACTTGATAATAAAACACGAAAACTTGTAAAAAAACCTGAAACTCAAAGAGTTGTTCAATGTAAATGGATTTTCAAAGTCAAGGAAGGATTTAATTCCACTGATCCATTGAAATATAAGGCGAGATTTGTGGCCAAGTGTTTTACTCAAAGGGAAGGTGTTGATTATAATGAAATCTTTTCTCCAGTAATCAAATATAAAACAATAAGATTGATTATTGCACTAGTTGTTCAATTCAATTAAGAACTTGAACAATTAGATGTCAAGACTGCTTTCTTATATATGGAGTTAGAAGAGGACATTTATATGAGTTAACTCCAAGGCTTTGAGGAAAAAGAAAAATTTGACTTTGTGTGCAAGTTGAAAAAATCTTTGTATGGACTTAAACAAAGTCCTAGACAGTAATATAAGGTTTGACATATATGTACTGAAAATTGGTTTTAGGATAAGTGAATATGATCATTGCTTGTACTATAACAATACTAAAGCTGGCAATGAGGCGTATCTACTTTTATATGTAGATGATGTGTTGCTAGCTAGCTCTAGAAAAGCTGAGATATTAAGGCTTAAGAATTTTCTAAAATCTGAATTTGATATGAAAGACTTAGGGAATTCCAAGAAAATTTTGAGGATGATTATTAACAAAAACAAGAAAGAAAATATATTGACTATATCTCAAGAAACATACTTAAATAAAGTTATGACCAAATTTGGCATGAAAGAAGCTGAGTCTGTGAATGTTCCTCTTGCAGCCCACATGAACCTCTCTTCAGCCCAATATCCTAAAACTGAATCTGAAATTAAAGATATGAAGAACATTCCATATGCTAATGTCATAGGGTCTGTCATTTTTTCTATGGTTACAACTAAGCCTGATTTGGTATATTTTATCAGTTTTCTAAGTAGGTTTATGTCTAATCAGGGGAAATCTCATTGGGCTGGGTTAAAATAGTTATTGAGATATATAGCTGGAACAATTAGAATAGGTTTGGTGTTTAAGAAGGGGTCTGATCCATTAACATTCAAAGGGTATGTAAACTTTGATTTTGTTGGGATAAAGACCAAAGAAAGTCTACTACTGTATACTTCTTTACACTTGGTGATAGTTGCATCACTTGAAAGTCACATCTTCAACCTATTGTCACATTATCTAGTACAGATGCTGAATATGTGGGAATAGCTAAATATATAAAAGAATGTGTTTGGTTAAAAGGAATTTTGGGATAATTGAATTTTTTACTTGAGATACCTACTATTTTCACTGATAGTCAAAGTGTTTTACTATTATGCAAAAATCATGTTTATCAAGAAAGATCCAAGCATATTGAGGTGAAGTACCATTTCATACGTGAAAAAATTGCATGTGGTGAGATTATACTTGAAAAAATTCATACCGATATAAATCCATCTAATATGAGAACCAAAATTCTGCCTTTGAATAAGTTTAGATCTTATTTATCTTTACTGCATATTGATACTGGTTAATCTTTTGCAGGTACCTGGGCGATGATGTAGGGTAAAAATACCCGTCACATGCATTATAGCAACTAGAGAGAATGAGGGGTTTCAGAACCAAGATGAAGATTGTGGGTTGTGGTTCTTAAAACCCGGTTTTATAAGTGAAAATGCGTCTTTGATGGCCGATCCACTTGGCATGATTTTATTGGCCCATTTAACAACACACAGATCTGTTTTTGTTTGAGCCTTACGTGGGCCGTTAGATATGATCTAAGGCTGAGGATAGAAGTATAAATACTCCTTTTGGCTACTATACCGTCATTATCTTTCTTTGGCCTCTGGTTTACAAGTTTCATTCTCTCTAACGGAGGCGATTTACAATTATTCATTTAGGGTTTTACTTCCATTTCTTGAGCTATTTAGATCGTGGTTCTGTTGTTCTTCATCTACTGAGCCTGTAATTTTGTGTATTTTTGTGTAGTGTTCAGAGTTTTAGGTTTCATTTAGGGTTTCATTTGAACTCCAAATAAAATCGGTAAATTTGCACTAGTTAGGCTTTGAGGTTTCTGATTCTTGTGTTGAATAGGTGATTTGGGAAATCTGTTTGTGGATCGATGTCTCTTCTGAGTCTTGATTGTACAAACTTGTATCACTCTCTCTTGAAGGTTCTTGCATAGTGACGGGCTTGATTTACCTCTGAGCCCCTCAGATTAGGCTTTGTCGGATTGGATAAACAATTCTTTGTGTTATTTTCGTTTCTATTGAGTGTGTTTTCTGGATCATTTGGTTTGGTCTGCGTGGTATTTGGTGAAATAATACCAACATATATATCATTTTTAACTAAGTAATTTAGGATGAATTAGACTTCTTGTCCTTTTTGTTTCCTTTGTTTGGAAAATTAAACAATGTGATGGAGTAAAGCATGGTGGCAACAAAGCGTTCAAGTTAGCTTACTAAAATCGTCTATAGAAAGACGAAGCTCACATGGTAGATGGCATGTAAATTGCATTTCTCTCTCATGTGTTGCAGTCAACAGATTAATCTTAGCTCAAAAATCTGAAGGCCTTAAATGTTTGCTTTTCATTTTTGGCACCACTTGAGACCTTTTACAAGAATAAAAGATGGATCAGGCAAGAAAACAAAAAACATAAATTCATCAATTGGGCTTGCAAAAATACAAAAAATAAAATAAAATGCTACAAACAAGACTATATATCTGCAACATGATTATAAACATGAATATGAACAGTTGAACACAGTAATAATAATAACTGATGGGGCCGAGTGGAGATAGTAGCAAAGGGAGTAATCATATAATTTATATATTAGACCAATCCTTTATTATGAGCTTGTTTGATACAAATTAAAATTAGCTTTTAATTTAAGTCAAAGTCAAACAATTAATATTAATCACATTTTTCATGGGTCCCACAACTTTTCAACCATATATTTCAAAAACTTCTATCAAAATCTACTAAAAGTCTAATTTTAATCCCTACTATCCAAGGCAATAAGCAATATATGCGTAACACAAAATATGAAAGAAGCACCTTTTCCTGAGTTTTCATATCAGCAGCTTTCTCGGGCAACTTTCTCTTGCCATTCTGCTTTGCTTCTGCTTCACTGGCAACATTAACCGCTTCCTTTGCTGATAGATCATCAGCAATTGTTGGAAAGACCTCCTCTTTTTGCTGAAAAGTCATATCTTCTGGAGCATATTCCTCAGTTGTGTGAGTTCTGCTTTCCTATCATGAATAATCAACAGGAACTCACATTGATGAAAAAGTTGGTGTAAAAAGAAGATGTGGAGCTTTGTTATGCAACTTATCGGGAAGACCACTGTTGACATACAAAAATAATAAGGTCCAATTAAATGGTCCAGAGAGTGAAGCCCAGCTAGAGAATTCAAATGATGGATCCAAATAAGACCATGTGAAAGTCCAAGACAGAGTTATGTAATGGAAGCACATCATCGCTCAGGCCTGCAAGACGCCCAAGTAACGGAGAATCCTCGTCGCTCAACCCTACGAGACGCTCAAGATCTGAGCGAGGATAATGTCTTATTGTTATTTAAAGTGACAAAAAGTTTATTGAAACGGTTCATCTCATAATTCATGAATCTCGGTTGAAAGCAGTTAAATAATAGGAAAAGTGACAGCGGTTATAAACAGTTAAATTTCATTCCTTTATTTTTCTTCTTGTTAAGATTTCAATTTACTTGTGTGCTTGTGCCTCTTGGAGGCGTTTCATTTCTTGTAAATCGTACTCTTCATAAATAAAGCACCACTCGATGGGACTTTATCTCGAGAGGTTTGTTCCTTATACAATCGTCTGAACCTTCTTTTAATTATTAGCGATTTCCATGCGAAACAGCCACAAAAAAAAGATAACATTGCAATGACTAGGGCAGGAAAATGAATGAATTTTCACAGGAAGAAAATAGCCAGACAAACTACTATGAGTAGTGCCTCTTGTCGGAAGGGTAAAATGGGCCTAAATAAGTTACCTTTCTTCCAATGCTTTTGTAAGAAAGGAATAAAATGCAAGATATTTCAAAAGTATATCAACAATGTAATGTAAAATTTCATGCACCAACCTGAGGAACCCAAGCTTTAAAAACACGATCCCATTTGTACTTAGTTCCATCATCATCAGTGAATTCTTCCTCTCCCTCAGGTGGTGTTGTAAGTCTCTCATTTTCATCATTCATGTTTGCCAAAGTCTCTGCTTCTGCTTCTGCTTCTGCTTCTGCTTCTGTCACCTCCTTCTGCCATTTTTCAAATTCATTTTCTTCATTACAGGCGACAAGGGCTGAGAAAAGTTTATAAAAGAAATTGAAACTGTAGAAACATATGTTAAGGATCATAATTTGGGGAAAATTTGAATTTTAATTCAAACCAAAGAGCATACATTGTAACAATAATAAAACACGATGTAAGTTACAATTAAATGTAACAAGATTTAAATAGTAAGTTAACATAGATTTGGGAAGGTGGTGGCAACCGTGGTGGGGGGGCAGTGGGGCATGGATTAATAAGTTATCATTTCAAAGAAACTGCACGTCATAAAAAGATTTATACTTGAATTAACATAGCGTAAGTTACAATATTTATTAATTCAATTGATTTTTCAAATTGGACCCATAATATTACATCATTGTGCATTTAACCCATTATAAAGTGACAAAATTGCACTAATTGGTGTGGTTGCCATGGGCTGAGCTCGTGACCAAGCTCTTCGACATGTTGGATGAGTGGGACTTGACTATTGGTTAACAAGTCGAGCTTGAGCCGACTTGTTGATTAAGAGTTTAGTTCCTGCTCGTTCCATGGGCTCTTGGGTAGGGTTGGCCAAGCTCGAGCAAGCAACTAGGAACTCGGATTTAGCTCCCAAGCCGAAAATTGAACTTGGGTCAACTTTGGGCACGTTTAAATGTAGGACTGAGTCGACGACCAACCCTCACAAGTCGCACCTTACCACTCCTACTATTTGGGATATAATAGAATAATTACTTCAGTAGCGATTTTTTATGTCGACTCACTTTTTAAACTACCTATTTTTAACGATACATTCTTAAAAAACATTTTTTTACCTGAAAAAAATCTTAAAAATCATCATAACAAAACCACAAGTTTTCTGAGATAGTAAACAAGCACAAGATTCTACTTATAATACTTTCAATTGAGATGATAAAGAAAACAAAGATTGCAACAAGAAATCATCTCTTCACTCGACTCGAGTTAATCGAGACGAGGTGTCCTTAAAACTAACTTAACAAAGGAACGGAGAAATATACCACTGGAACAATTTTACGTTTATTTTTAACACAATTCTTGATACAGACCAGATGGCGATCGACCGACCTTACACATTTCTTGATACAGACCAGATGGCGATCGCCGACCTTATGTATTTGCTTATAGAAGGCTGCAAGAAGAGTCCCTACGTTCAGTGCACCATTCAAAGATTGATTTCTCGACCGAAAATCCAGCTGAAGGGGGCGGCCGACGCCTTCTTGACCCTTGATTGTGCTCGTTCCTCCAACCTTCGGATTCTAGGAGGCAAAGTGCACACGTAATCTTGTGCTTTACGCCCCTCTCCAGAAAGACCTGTCAACTTCTCAATATCCCACCTTCCCACTAAAAATTCCAAAATGTCGGCATAGTCCTTGGCAGTATAGACCCCTAACCTCTGTGCTACAGAAGAGAAGTTCTCAAAGAGATTATCGTCCTGGCCATCATACATCAGATGAGCTGGCATAGAGACTTTCTTCCTCATCATGTCAGCAAGTGCCAACACAGTGCCATCAGGGTCAATCTCAAATAGCTTTTCGACAATTTTGGTATAAGCAGTTTCATGGCGCTTCTCGTCTGCAGCAATGATACCACATATCTGAGCCAATTTCAGGTCCCCATGTTCCTTGGCGAGCCTAGCCGTGTTTCCATGAGAAATGAAGGTTGCCCTCTCCTGGAACGAAGTGTAGATAAATCCCAAGTAGGGATTGTTTTCCGTACGAGGATCCTATCAGTTAACACACTTACGTTAAATTATATCACAGAATGGAAAGGTTGGCGTTCGGAAAGTAAGATGATTCGGCTGACAAAGTAAAATAAGGTGAAAAGAGAGAAACTTTAAGTGAATTTTTTTATACATACCAAGAGAAGTCGTATTTGCCTTACTAACAAAATGGCAAATTCATGGGTATTTATCAGAACGTCAATTTGTAACACTGCTCATTAAACATGCACTAAACGGACGAGCAAGCATGCACAAGTGCAAACAAACACACATAATCGAGAGGGAAAGAGAATAATAGTTAGGAACTGCTAAGGTCACCGATAATATAAGTGAACTTTGATCTACTAGGCTTTAATTCTTCATATTCATAATAGTATGAATATGATAAATCACCAAGAAATTCAAGCAATAACAGAAAGGTTTCGTACGGCATCCATCCAGGCATTCAACGGTTTAATAATTTAACTGATGACTGAGATAACAGAAAACTTACCATCCCCGAACCGATTAGGTATTGAATGGTCTTTTCAATTTGCTTCATGTCAACCCGTCCAGAAAGATAAAGATATTTGTTCAGAAGGTCACCATGCCTATTCTCTTCAGCAGTCCATGCTCGAGTCCAAATAGCCCATGGAGTGAGGCTAGCACCCGTTTCATCTCGAACTCCATCTAGGGTATTAAGCATCGTCTGGTAAGTAGGAAGTGCTTCCTCTGTAATCATATCTCCAACCAAGACAACGAAGTAATCATCAGGAATTTCCTTGCATCTTTTACGCAGCTCCATGACCTGCTCGTCAAAGCCTTCTGAAGCTGGGTCGGGTAGGAAGTCACTGGGTTGCCAGCATTTATCAACATCCTTTAGGAGCACCAAGATATTCTCTTCAGCCCAATTGTTCAGAGAACTAAAAATCTCGCGCTTTTCTGGTGCTAGGGAATGGGTTACTTGAACATGTACCTCTCGCGGAGGTGTGAAAGGCTTTTTAACTTTTCCAACCTCCCTGTATTCAGCAAAATGTATGTTCTGAGACTGCATTCGACTAAAACATGATGATAATATGACAGTCTTAAAAGTTAAAACCATGAAATAAACAGCTACAAAAACTAAGGGTGATCAATTTTTGTTCACATAAATGTAGAAATTAACTTTAACAAATCCAGGTACAGAAGTCAGCTGCGATTAACTACTATAGGAAAGTTGAGTTCTGCACGATTTTGTACAATGAGTACAAAATAATAATGTGAATAGCAATTAGTGAAAGACTTATTTCACAAGCCCCTTAGTTGTGCAAAGATTTAAACCAACTTGCCACAATTCAAGATCTAAGCGCTTATTTGATAAAGATTTTTTGAGAAGTGATTCTTTGAATTTTTTTATTTTTATTTTTTGTGTATTTGTGGTTAAAAAAGTAGAGAAAACGTGAAAATGATTCCTTTTTGCCTCGGAGAATGTGTAGTTGAAAATGAATTTGCGAGAGAAGTGATTCTGAAAGATTCAAAATCAAACAAGGGATAAATTTTCTACTGGAAAATCTGCAACTCAGAATTATTTCCAGAAATTAGTCACAAAGTGAAGTAGTAGAGAAATCCTCGCCACACATCTACATCACAATATTATGAATTAGTTCTCACGATAAATTCACAAGATTCAAATTAATCAACTGTTGGTTCTCTTTTTTTCTTTCTTTCACCTTTCCTTTTCGAAGAGAGGGCGTAGATAGGAATTATGACTAGAGTGTAGAGAAGAGAAAACAAATAGAGGCAGAAATTAGAAATGCAACGGAAAATAACAAAAGGGTCCAATCAAGGAAGAAACGGTACAAACTAGACAACCAACCACTTTAAATACAGAAATAAAAAGTCAAGAGAATAGGTAGAAAAATGTTGAAGCCAGCAAATGTAGGACATTTAAAGGTACAAGGATCCTAACCAACTTTTCATTATTCATATTAAAGACCACCAAAAAGGGTTACAAGTTGGGGAAGTTTGTTAATCATTCAGTTATATTAAACAGCAAAAATAGTTAAATTTTGAGCTCTTCCTTTAATCAATGAATTTAAAAATGAAAAACCTTCAAGTTCTCCATCTGATTTTCTTTCGTTTATGACGTGTTTGGAAGGTGCACTTAATCATATATTTTCCGTATGATCTAA
Organism: Fraxinus anomala; assembly: GCA_903798345.1. Lineage (NCBI taxonomy): Eukaryota > Viridiplantae > Streptophyta > Magnoliopsida > Lamiales > Oleaceae > Fraxinus > Fraxinus anomala. The sequence continues at coordinate 8,869 of CAIGRN010073234.1, forward strand.
TATTGCATACGAACAAACAATTTAGCATGTTTAAGTCCAAAATTAGACGATACTGTGTACCAGACACGCATTATCTGCTGAAAACAAATTTCAGTTGCATCATAAAAATCCACATTGTAGCTGAAACCACCAGTGGTTTACCACCTCAAAGCACACACAAAATATAAGAAGAGATTATAATAAGACAACAGTCAAACCTAATTGTTGAATACCACAATCAGAAATATTTTTTAAATAAACCCATGAGTACATTGAGAGCTATCTAGAAGGGAATCTAGGACAACTCAAAATAAAAACATAAAATGACATATGCATGACACAAAACCCGCCCCGCCCCCACCGCCCCCAAAATTGATCAAATAATCAAAAAAAATTACTTAAAGAGTGTCCAAGTTTGAATCATCAATTCAATCCCCAGATCAGTTTAACAAGTGGAAATACAGGAAAAGATTCATTTTTTGACATAATTTAATGATAGAGATGAGAAAAATAATCTCCAGCCAGGAAATTATTTAAAAGGTATATTTGAAATACAGTTTAAACATTAAATTTCTTCCAGCAGCAGGAGCAATGAACTTTAATTCTTGAAATGTCAGAAAAAATAAGAATAGCAAAAACCTAGAACAAAATGTTAGTAACAAGAAGTAAAAATCCATTCTTGACTGAACCCACTTCTTTTTTTGGAAGAAAAACACGCACCAATCTATTTCATAAAAAATGCAATTTTTTATCATTCAACCCCATAACAATACTCATCTGACCCGCATAGTAAAAAGAAAATCAAAACTTACATAGAAGGAGAATGAATAGTTGAAGCCATGAAAACCCTGTGAGATCTGATACGAGCATCGGATAAGGAAGGCATCTTGTGGGGTGTAAAGCAAAGTTTCAGCGCCATTTTTTCTCAAATTATTGAATGAAAGCAATAATCAGAAAATTTGTTGCTATGAATTAATGGAAGAAGCAAAAAGCAAGAAGGCAAAAGGAGAAAGGAACAAAGGAGGGTACACAAGCGAAGGGTGAAGAGAGACAGACGCACTAAAATAAGGCAATGGGGTGGTGGAAAGACGAAGGAAAAACGTGTGCGATTCAATAAATGCCCACAGTTTTCAGGTAAATTGAAATTTGATTTCCATTTGACCATCAGAAGAGGGCGATGGTTCCTATGAAGAGAAGCAAAATGGGTCATTCCAGTGAGGTACAATGGTGTGAAGCACGATTTGGTCAAGAATTTTGACACTTCGATGGGTTAGTCGAAATTTGTTCAAGTCACAATGGTATGTTTGACGACACTCGACTAGCCAGTTTCAATCAAGGTTATAAGAATCCAATCGGTATTAAATTTGAAATTTGGTCCAATTATATGTAAAAATAAAAAATGTAAAGCCCTTAAAAATAACATTAGAGTTGACAGGTTCACCTCCAAAATTTATTTTATTTATTCATCCTACCGCGAATAAATCTAGGTCATAAGAATCGAATAGGTATTAAATTTGAAACTTGTTCAATTCTACGTAAAAAAAATTGAAAACCTTTAAAAATAACATTATAGTGGTCAGGTTCACCTCCAAAATTTATTTTTATTTATTCATCCTACCACGGATAAAGATGGAGGAGTTACCTTTATTTATTTTTCGGGTCGATTTCTAGGTCGATTTTTAAAAACCTAGTTTTACTTTGAGAAGGGAAAAAATGCAATATTAGTCATAGCCCCCTGTTGAGTCTTCATTTTCTAAATATAAATTTTTTGTAAACCCATTTTAAACATAAAATTGATGGTGTTGACCTCGAAAAATGGTTTCGACACGTGACCAACAGAATAAGTCTTCACGTCAGCGCTTCCATGCACAAGCAGCACGCCGTTAGTAACTCGTGGCCTTTCTCGGAGGGATTGGTAGCGGCCGCGAGCACTCCGACGATCAAGTCAGTTCAAGGTTCAACAAAAAAAGATTCATCGACAGTAGGACACCCACAGGGAAGTGGTTGATAAAATGTGTAGTAATAAAGTACCAATATTTAAGGGAGATGATATTCAAGTTTGCAACGTGATAGGAGAAATATTGACTTCAATCCTTCTTCTAACACATAGAGGGGATATTTATACTAAGGACGAAAAGAGGAGAGCCGTTGGATGAGAAGACACGTGTTATCATATCCTCAAGGCCCGTCCCATTCTAGGTGTCAATCTGCTCCTCCATAGATTGGTTGGCATTGAATGTCTCTGACAAAGGTAGTTGAATTGATCGTTTGGGTTTTGTCGCATATCTCATCAGTCAGAGATGTGACTTTGGAAAGATTTTTGTTGGGGCGAAGTGAGGTAGGTGTAGAGTCGTAGAAGCGGAGTACAGGCCTTTGCATCCGCGGTATATTGCAGATGAGTTTGGTTCATTCGCTAACATATGTTCAGTTCGTCCCTCATGTAATCACTTCGACATATGCAATCAGCTCGTCCCACACACAATCACCTCGGCTGACGCATGGCGTGGACCACCATTACTGACACATGGCGGGTAAGGTGTCGGTCTGACACAGGCCCGTAACAGATGGAATTCACAACTTTTTATCGACTTTATAATCGTATATTTTTTTATTTTTTCATTAAAAACTACTGAAGTTTTAATTTTTAATTAAATCAATCAGGGACTTAACATATTGTTAGATCAATCTTTAAAAATGAACAAGTCGGTCGAATGTCATTGTGGTTGGAGTGGCATGATTAACGCTTTGACAAGTTTTACACTTTCTATTTGAGGAAGGGGAATTCCACAATTTGTCCTCAACATATTGTTCGAGTTGGAAGTTGATATCTAAAGTTTAAAATCAAGAAGTTGGTCATTTATATTTCATTAAAGTTGTTTAATCTGTCATCGACTTTCATTATAGATGAACAATCTATATTCATTAACGTTAAAACTGTTAAATATAAAGCATGTCCAAATTTATGATTCAAGATTTGCTTTTTCAACTTGGACATGTGCCTACAAATTTGAAGTAAGGTGTTCTTATACGAGAGTCGTGTCATGATTTAAGAGAGTTTTGAACTTTTTTCATTATTGGAACTGATTTTGCCTTTTGTTTAGTTCAATTAAAATCTAAATCGAATTAATAATTAATTTTAATAGTACATTTCATAAAATTCAAAACTTTTCAAATTATACATCCCATCAACTTGTATCAAAATATACTAAAAATCTAATTTTTACCTAAACCAAAAATGGCTAAATGTTTTCCCTTAAACATTTCGAAAATAGAGCTAGGTCCAAGTTGAAAAGCAAGACTTAACTTCATGAGGTTGAACACAAAGAGTCATACGATGAATTGACGTAAATTTAAATTTTTCAATTGTTGAGGACTGATTCTTCTACTATAATAAAATATTAGAAAAAACTTGTTCGTATTTAACTGTTAATGATCAACTTGCTACTCAAATAATAAGTGAGGACTAATAGCACAATTTTCTCTTTCTATAAACAGGTTATTATGTCATGTTGGGAATGGCCGTTGGCAGTCCTGAAAATATTTGTTCAATTTTATGACCTTTCTTTTGGTGCATATACACCAACCCAACCCATACGTTACTCATACGAAGAATTTATGACAATTTAAAGAATTGTTTGAATGGAAAGAAAACTCTTCATTCGTGCATTTTTCTTGATATAGAAGGAACACGATTTAAGAAAAAAAAAAAAGAAGAGGAAAACGAGAAAAGAAAGTTACATGTTCCAAGTTGATTGAGAATGAAATGATTTAATAGGTTGAGTTGGATCGGATCGGATTGGATTGGATCGGGTCGGATCTAAGCTTCATACATATAGTATTTTTTGATAGTTGGCCAACTCAATACACGAGTTCAAGATAAATGAAATATATTTTATAATAAATATTGGAAAAAGTCCATGGTTCACAACACTTTTTGCAAAAATTAATCGGTACCTTGGAAGACAATTGCTTGAAACTTTAAGCACGTGTAGAAAGCTTGTCTTATTCACGTGATATAAAGTGGTTGGCTACATTTGACTATAATAGATATTTATTTTCTTGTACGATTCAATATTGCTATAGATCTAAAGGTCCGTTTCATTGCAATGATAAAAAATCGGTAAAAAAAATAAATTTCAAAGAAAGTAATTGTCTAAAATTTGTTTTGCAAAGAATTATTAATTAAGTATGTTTGATTGGTATAATTTTCCACCCGAAAAATTTTAAAATTTTGAATCTTTTTGTATTCGTTTGGCTTTGTTTTACATGAAAATTGTTCATTAAAATGATAATTTTTTCCACAATTGGTTATAAAATTTGTTTCCCTAAAAAATATATATATTCCTAGAAAATCATTTTTTTATCAAAGTTTAGTAGTCGTTTGGCTTCATTTTATATGGAAATTGTCCATTAAAGTGAATTTTTTTTTATAATTGGTTATGAAATTTGTTTCCATTAAAAAAAAAAAAAAGCAAATTCCTCCAAATCCAATAAATAGTGCACTTGTGAAGCTTTTTGGGGAAATATTTTCCAAGGCAAATTTATGACATCAAACAAGGCAAATAAAAAAATGAAATTCAAATTCCATTTTTTATGGAAAATTTGTGTTTTCAAACAAAGCTCAAGTTATAGGAGCAATGAATTGTTCGAGTGTCTCGCTCTTCTGAAATACTTGACTAATTCAAGATAACGAGCATTTCAACAAGGCACGAGATTCTGAATAGAGTTAGTTATAAATATATGTAAATATGTCTGACTAAATAGGGACGGATCCAGGAGGATCGAATTACAGGCCGAACTAATACGTAAAAAAATTACACAAGAATTTTTTTTTTTACATAAAATTTTTTTTTCTATTAAAAAAAATTAAATGGGCTAACCCGCCAAATCTGTCCCTATGACTAAATATAGATAAGTGGTAGGATTCGACAAAAAAAGATTACTTAATATTTGGAGCAAAAAACATAGTCTTATCTACGACAATAGAAACTTTTAACTAATACGAGACAATTGTAAAGCAATTTCCAAGATTTTGCATGATGTATCAATGTATCACAATCATCGTCTATTAAGATTTTCTTTTGTCTCTCTGTTTCATATTTTAATCGATTTATTATTCAAAATCGCATGTCTTTCACTATTTACATATTTACTTTGATAGAGACACAATAGTGTACAAGTTGACTCTTGACATGCAAATGAAACCTTGCACATGCACGTCTTGAGAAAGGAAGGTCAACGAACTCACTACTAGCATCCTTAAATCAACATCTGACATAACTAACATTTGAGTGTTGTATATTTTTGGTTTGTTAATAAATAGGAAGACAAAAAGAAATTGAAATTAAATATTCGAGAAATAAGGGGAATTTTTAACTATGAAAACATGTATGATTTCACGGTTTATTCTTTCTTTCTTCCGACTCTTTTTCTATATACAGTTCAAAATAAAATGACGAAATTTTTTCGAGGAAAAAAATTAAAGATTTGTTTCAACATTCTTTTGAATAAAATATTAGCTTATTAATTTTTTAGTAATTCAATAATCTATTTAATTTTACTCGATCAACTTATATTTTGACATGATGAGTTGACACCACTATTTTTAGTTTATCCAATTCGGATTCATCTCAGTTATCGCAAAGACCGTTGCGTTTGGCTAAGAGTAAACAAATTAAAAGTCGTTTTCAAGTAACTTTTCCTTTCTACGTATTCTTGAGTATGTTCTGTTGTAATAAATTAAGATAAAAATGAGAGATTATAATATGGATTATATAAAAATTATAAAACAAGTGTAAAAGGAGTTTCTTCGCATTATTTATAAAAACTTCTTGAATTAATTATTCCAATAATTACTGAACTTATATCAATATTTTTATTGTTCAATGAACTTTAGAATGTTGAGATGGCCACTAAACTTATCCAAACGTTGGACATTGTTCACTGGCTTAACTTCCGTTTATAACCTCTAACGAAAGTGATGACGTGGCTAGCAGAATGTTTAGATGGCGCTACATCACCATTACCACGTAAAAAAAAAAAAGTCTTTCATTGCTCATCATACTTTAAAATTTGTCATCGATTGTTTACTACACTTTCAAAAACTTTTTCGATTGCCCACTATATTTGAAAAACATCTTCGATTACTCATTGAATTTGAGCATAGTTGAATTTTGACCACTAAACTTATGAAAAATAAAGTAGTTATGTCTAAAACATTTCTCCCTAAGCCAACTTCGTTTTAATAAGTTTAGTGAGCAAACTTCGACAACTTTCAAAGTTGAGTGAGCAATCGAAAATATTTTCTAAAATATAATGAGCAATCAAAGATATTTTTAAAAATTTCGTGAGCAATGAAAGATATATTTTTACATGGTAACGATGATGTGTCACTACTTGGACATTCCGTCGGCCACATCACCACTTCCGTTAGAAGTTATAAACAAAAATTAAGTCGCTGAGTAAAGTTCAACATTTGGATAAATTCAGTGGTCAAATCTCGACATTTTAAACTTTAGTAGCAATCGAAGACATTGATATAAGTTCAATGATTATTGGACAATTAATTCCAAATTCTTCCTACCCTCAAAATAAGTTTCATTTAGTAAAAGAAGTTACTTATCCAAAATTTATTCCTAGTGCACATTTGACCCTCATTATTCCACATTATAATGAAAGGAATATTAATTTTTTAAATAATGTGTGATTTAAAAAAATTTAGTTTACGTATAATATTATATTATTATAAAATGTATGATTGATAAAAAGAGAGAAAAAAATTGATTATAATTTAATGCAGAATAATAAGGGCAAATGGGCCTAATAATAAACTTAACTTTAAAGATTAACCAAACATGAAATATGACGTTTCTGCCGACGTCAAAACCCTTCACTCATAGCCTCGTACCAAATTCGCAAAGCCGACATGCTCGATCGGTTTCCTTTTTAGGGGCCAACCGGAATCGATGGATGTAACGAGGACCTGGTGCTATCCAAGTCCGAATTCCTGACCCGAGATGAAGTCCTGAAGTGCCGGACTCACCGATCAAGCAAATGACCCGTATTTGGACCAATATTGGGCATTAATGGAGGAGTTGAAGCTCGAGTACAAAGAGTACTACTGGGAATAAGGAAAAAACCCTCTACAGGAAGAGGAAAATCACGGTACAATCAACTCAATTGGAGCGGATTGCACCACAGGAATCGCAGAGCCTATTATTTATAAGGGAAAATTCATAATTCAGGTGTATGGTTTACACCAATTCAAAAGTCAGGTAGATAGTCTAACAATTCAAAACTCAAGTATTAGGTAATTAATTTAAAATATTTATTAATTAGGTCATAATTATACAATTAATGGTCACAAATGCATAATTATACGTCACATTTTATTTATTAGTCACATATTATCAAATTAATTAGTCACAGATGATTTCGAGGTCACAAATTCAAAAATTTATAGGTCACAATTAATTTCACTGGTCACATATTTTCAAATTTGTTGATCACTGATTATTTTCAATNCAAATGCATAATTATACGTCACATTTTATTTATTAGTCACATATTATCAAATTAATTAGTCACAGATGATTTCGAGGTCACAAATTCAAAAATTTATAGGTCACAATTAATTTCACTGGTCACATATTTTCAAATTTGTTGATCACTGATTATTTTCAATCACGTGTTGTCAAATTTTTAGGTCACGGTTAAATAGTTGGTCACAAACGACGAAATACTTGGTCACATACCACCGGCACTACCAGTTCAGCCACTTTTGACCACCCTTACCCTGTCGCCGCCATCACCACCACAGCTACCAACATCACTACTAACAAACTCACCACCACTATATCCAACCACACACTATCACCACCACCACCAACCAGATTCAAAGCCACCATACACCACATTTGCACCACCACAATTGGTCAAATACCACTACACCACGCCGTCGCCACCACTGCACCCACAACATACACACCCACCACCAATGCGACTGAACGCCGCTGCAGCGACTAAAGATCTGAGCGAGCGAGTACACAGTTCGTTGCAGCGACGCTCAGATCCAAGCCCGTCACAACATGCATTTATTTGTCACCAGGCAAATAGGGTAAATAGTCCGGTGAGTGTAGCATATCTGTACCATTACGTGCGCGAGGTCAAACTACAACGTCTCCCTCATTTCTCTCTCTAAAACTCTTGCTTCTCACCTTTATCTCTCTCTAGATGGTTGTCGGCGCTACAGCCCCCACACAGTTATGGGCGACGATGACTGCCTCCACTACCCATAGGCAACAGCCGCGATGATGCACCGCGAGAGTCGCCGCTGCAGCCATGAAGAAAATGAGAGAATATGGGAAAATAGGAGAAGTGCGGCGTTTAGAGAGAGAGAAGAGATGGGGTGGAAAGAATATGACGAAGGGAAATGGTTAGGGTTTGGAATTGAATTGGGTGTAGATAATTATGTACATACCTAATTTTTGAATAATAAAACTTGGTCCCTGATTTTTGAATTTCAATCTTCAAACACCTAGAATTATGTAATTTCCTCTATTTATAATGAGAATTTGGGGGTGAATGGAAATATTAATCGGTATGGGGTGCACGGGCGCAAGGTGAAGGTGATGACATTGACGAGGTTTTGCTATATACATATACATTCCGATCCCAAGCAGAAGCTCTACAAGGCTTACAATTTCTCCATCTGATCATCCAAATTCCTCTCCATTTCTCTGGGCTTTACATGGTTGTTTTGTGAGATTTTTCTTGTTATAGTGTGTATTTACTTTACGATGATATTGTTGTTGATATCCAAGAACTATA
>CAIGRN010073239.1:0-16956 GCA_903798345.1 Fraxinus anomala
TTTTCTCTCTGTGTGTGTGTGTGTGCATAGTTTCGAGCCGTCCGATTGTTTTGTGGAATTAGAGTTCCTTTTCTTTCTAATCATCAGCCACCATCTTTGCAGTGTTAAGTTAGGAATCCAAGTGGTTAATTAATGAATTTGATTCCAAATACAGGTCCAAAAGTGAGGCCCATTTAATGTATTATTTTCTTCAAGCCCTCAATTCTTTTAAAATAGTGCAATTTAGTCCTTGAGTTCATCAATGTGCAACCAATGCTCTCAAATTCTGACTTGTGGAATTTGATCCCAAAATTATAGATTTTGTTCGATTTTGTCCTTCTTCCTTTCCAATTGCTTAGAAACGAGTTTATAACTGAAAAAATTAATCAAAATTAAGTAAAACTTATTAATTTGAAGACATAAAAATTTAGTGATATGGCCTAGATAAGTGCATAAAATGCATTTATCACAATATAGGCCGTAAAATTGTTCTTTTTTTTTTTAAATATTTTATTTTACTAAATCATATGTAATGNCCTTTCCAATTGCTTAGAAACGAGTTTATAACTGAAAAAATTAATCAAAATTAAGTAAAACTTATTAATTTGAAGACATAAAAATTTAGTGATATGGCCTAGATAAGTGCATAAAATGCATTTATCACAATATAGGCCGTAAAATTGTTCTTTTTTTTTTTAAATATTTTATTTTACTAAATCATATGTAATGTAAGATTATTCTTATTGGCTTGAAATATTCTTGTCATAATATATTATTCAATACAAAGTTTAATTATAATTTCTAAATATCAACATTTCAATATTAATGTACTATTAATATTGCTACCAAAAAAAAAAAAATACGCTTTTATGGATCAAAAATTTTATAGTTGAAAATTATATTTCTGTTTTAACAATCAAAATAGTATCATAATTGCCCCCATCATAAAAGCCTAGCCATATAATTGTCTTCAACGACAACAACTATAGTTGTTGTTTACTGAATTTTGGTCATTAAGCCCTTGTTTGGTACACATTATTTTTTTCATTCTCATTTTTCTACTCATTTTCAACCACACGTTCTTCAATATAATATTTTACATCACATTAATAAATTTTCCTTCTTTTTCAACCACACATTTTCCATTAATTTACTATTCCAGAATATATTCTTCGAAAATAATGTGGTTCAAATACACCCTAAATCAGAAATTTGAATATTGAAATTTTTATCATGATTTTCAATGAAGAAAAAAATGGTCAAAGAGAGAAACTTCTTTCAACAACGAAATTATACTAATTCGTCTTTTAAGTATCACTTATTCAACAAAGAAAAAGATGATCGTAAAAACTTCTTTCAACAACGAAAATTGACCAAATTATTCATCATTAAATATCACTTATATACATAAAATTATTCGTCGTTACGTGTTAATGCCATTAAGGATAAAATCAACGTTGGATTTTACAGTTTTTTTTGGTTTAATTAGACAAAGACGTGTAAAACTGACAATTTAACGTAAATTCTATGTTTTGAAATCTATAGTACTCTTCTTCACTTGAAGCCTGGTGATGGCGTGCTTGGTTGCTCGATCGGGTGGAAGAATATTTGGAGGAATGCGAGAAATATTCTTTCACGTCATTTTTAGCTCTCTTAATGTATTTTCAATCGTGGTATAAAATAAATCTAAATTGTGATTTAGATTTTCAAAATAATCGGAAACATCTTTGATGGAGAGGTACAAAGGAAATACAAATTGTTTTTTCGGCTGGAAATTATGTAAATTTATATTTTATATCTACAAGAGGCAAAAAATGAGTTTAAATATTCTCATGTAAAATTTGAATTTATATTCATCAAAAAGTGGGATTATCCAAAGAATGACCTAGAGAATGTCTTTCATCCAATCTAACATTACTTGTCAATCCATGAGTTTTCAGGTAGTTATACTTTTTACTCAGTACTTTCTCGATTATTTGAGCTTCTGTCAAATGTATATAATTGTTGATTGATTCTGGCTTAGGGTTTTGAGTACTCAATCATTTGATTATATTGATACTGTTAGATTTTAAATGTTTTGTAATTGGTAATTCTGTAAACAAAATGACTGAGTTGTATTATATTTAAAAAGTCAAGGAGTAATGTGCAAATAGTTGAAAATATGATTATTACGTCTAGGTTTCGAGAATGGCAAAAGGAGAAAAACGGAGCGGATTTTTGCTTGATTGTCGTCAAGATTTGGCTCGAGCTACGAAAACAGAAATATCGTCGTTGGACTGTCGTCTCTCCTTCGTTCCAACGACATGTTGTTGTTGATCCCTCGTTCGAGAGACGTGTTTATTCGAAAAAAAATTATTCGCGATTTAAAGACTATTTATCCGACCCATTCATTTCCTAACATACCTATAGATACCATAATACATATGTACGAAAAGTGACAATGTTGATCATTGAGAGAGCTTCATCTGTGAGAGATTTATTCTATTTTATCTTTCAACCTTCATCTATTTGATTATTTTGGTGAGAAAAGCATTGTCCCTTTAATCCAAATACCAAACTGCATTTTCCTGCACATCTGGTTAGAGTTTTGAAGATCGAGGGAAGTTGACTGGAGTTTGAGTCTGTGAAGAACAAAGTGTTCTTCGTTGATCCACGAAAGATAGACGATTCATAAGGCTATGAGTGCTGTTGGGTAGCAAATTCCACGAAGAGATTTGGCAACTGCAGCTAAGGATTGGTGTAGAGGAGCAGAAGATCCCTGGAGAGATGTAATGAGTACAATCGGGAGATCAGATAGTATGAATCGTCTAGTCTGATAGATCGTAAGTTATTAAAATCGTTTATAGTGGATTGACAAGCAAAGTGCCCGGAGTTTTTCCCAGTTGGGTTTCTCCGTGATCATCCTGGTGTTGATTTACTGCTTTTGTTTTGTTTATTGATTGATCATATAAACTGCGGTATTCAAACTTAGGACTAAAATGACTTACATGTTTAATCATCTAGAAAATGACTTACATTGTCCCTTTAATCCAAATAGCAAACTATATTTTCCTGCACATCTGGTTAGAGTTTTGAAGATCGAGGGAAGTTAACTGGAGTTTGAGTATGTGAAGAACAAAGTGTTCTTCGTTGATCCACGAGAGATAGACGATTCACAAGGCTATGAGTGCTGTTGGGTAGCAGATTCCACGAAGAGATTTGGCAACTGCAGCTAAGGATTGGTGTAGGGGAGCACAAGATCCATGGAGAGATGTAAGGAGTGCAGTCGGGAGATCAGATAGTATGAATCGTCTAGTCTGATAGATCGTAAGTTGTTAAAATCGTTTATAGTGGATTGACAAGCAAAGTGCCCGGAGTTTTTTCCAGTTGGGTTTCTCCGTGATCATCATGGTGTTGATTTACTGCTTTTGTTTTGTTTATTGATTGATCATATAAACTGCGGTATTCACACTTAGGACTAAAATGACTTACATGTTTAATCATCTAGAAAAAAATTAAAAAGTGACATGTTGCTATTTAATTCATTATTAATTTTAAATTCCGTATTATACACCTATTCACCCCTCTAAGTGTTGTTAGGATCGAACTACGCGTTTTTCAGATACGTATAGCTATATATAAGAAACAAATAAAAATTAGCACTACAAAGAAATTTGTTACATATTTGTAACATTTGACACAACTCAACTTCTTCATTTCTCCAACCTGGCTTTGCATTACAATGCATGTCACGAAAAAACTCAATTTCACTTCGCGAGGTTTTTTGTAACCGGATTTCGCTATACAATACCTTTCCATGCACTATAAGATTTCGATCCTTGATGAGTTACAAGTGTTTCATGTGCACGATTTTCCTTGTACACTCGAGATCAATCCTGCATAATTTGAATTTTCCAACAAGAAATACAATCAAATTGCTGAAATTAGTTATAAGCTAAAAGAATGGCATTGCACATAAGGTAACAATTTTTATATCAAGCCAAACAAATCCAAGAAAATGAATGACTATAAGCATTACTGCTCTTGCATTAAGCGTAACAACCAAGTCCAAAACCTCTCCTCTATCCCCGTCCCGATGTCATTCCTAAGATGCGAGAATACCTTGCCGTGCATGGCCCCTCCTCACATCTAGGAGTCGAGGCGTGAACAGAACCTCAAAGTCTAATTTTTTTTAGATTTAAATCTTATTAAAAAATTAAATAACCAAGTAAATGGATGGTAAATGGGGATATTTTAATCCCGCTCTGCTCCCTGCCCATTCTCTTCCTACTTTTCGAAAATTTTCCACGAGTCAAGTGAATTTCGAGGATCACTCCGACCCTTGCCATCCTATCTAATTCCTTATGAGGGGGAGACTTGATTGATTTATGATAAATATATGAATCATGCTATATGTACAATACTTGTTGACAACATCTTATTTGTCATCATCATATTTGTTCATTTTAAAAAATTACTTTCTAGATCACAAAATATTGTACACTTAGATTAGGGATGACAAAAAAGCTCGTCGACTCGGACGGCTTGGGCTCGGCCCGACTCGGGTTGAGCCCCATTTTGGTGGATCGGCTCGAGCCCGGACCGGCACGTTAATTTTTTTTAAAAAAATAGCAGCTGCCTGCAAAGACAACTAATTTTAGCTACCTGCGCAAGCAGGAAAAAAAAAAAAAAAAAGAGCCGGCCTGACCCGCTAAGGCTCAAGCCGAAAGCTCGGGCAGGGCCGAACCTCATTTTTTTGGCCGAGCAAAGATTGACTGGGACTAAAAAAAGCTCGGACATGTTTTGCTCGAGTTTCGGCTCGCGGTTTGACTCAACTCGACTCGTTGACATGACTAATTTAGATTAATTCTAAATATATTGCCAATAAAAAATTGTATTCTTACTAACCAGGCGTCTTTCCCAATTAGGTGGATTGTTAACAAATCTTTTCTCAATTCATTTTCATCCTTTAATAGCCGAAATTGTGGTGAAAATTGAAGGGTTACGTTTATTTATTATTTCTCCTAAGTCCCCTGTATTTCTTATTTCTTACAGTCAGATCCTAATTCCTCTATTAATTATAAGTAATTAACTCGTGTCCAATAATATCTCAGGAACCAAATTTCCTATGTTACAATAATTAATTGCTAATTTCTTCAACGTGTTTAGTCTTGTAATTATACGAGTTTCAATATTCAACTTAAGAAAATGTAATTCCATCACACAATTTAACTAATAATTAAATTAATTATAGAAACACGAAATTGTTTTAAATTTTGTAAATTATTGCAATGAATAACAATTGATTAAACTTTTCAAGATTGCTCCAATATTTATTGTATTTTTCACATACTAATTGTCATGTATCCGTTCAAGATATTTGGCCCTTTAACTAATTCCTTTTATTATTTTCCCTTATATTTTTTTCGCTTTTCATTTTTCCTTTGTTTTATTGTTTCGATGGAATAAACTTGAGCATACAAAAATATTCGAAAAAATTAGGCCACGTGCAAGTTATGTAACAGTTTAACAAGGAAATTTAGCCCATGTTTGGTAGAGAATAAATTTAGATTTTTTTAGTAGATTTTGATAGAAGTTGATAAAATGTGTAGTTGAAAATGTATGGATTCCATAAAATACGTGAGTAAAATTAATTGTTGAATTTGATTCAGATTAAAATCTCCTACCAAACACGGGCTTATGTTTTCCATCCATTCGAACCAACTTGCACGAAATATAATAGTTCGAAGACATGACTACATAGAAAATTTAATGGGTACTGAAGTGCTTAAGAGGCATAGCTTACGGACCCAAAGTGCAAATTCTGAATTGAAAGTTTGATTGGTCTCCCATATCTTCGGGCCCCACATCTATAGTCACCCAATTGAATCGGGACAAATGTTATTTCCTGTGGGCTAATGTACCCTGCCAAAGTCCCAACCATATCCTAACCCTTTGCCTAAACGTGGGCTGTGGTCCGTCGGTCCAACACACAGTAACGCACACAAAATTCTCACATAGTAAAACGATTTGATGGACCTGAAAAGTCCATATCCAATTCAATTTAATTTTGGTTACCCTTTTTTTCAAATCCTCACCCCAATAAACCTTATCACTTTCAACAACCCTAAAAAATTATAGGTCCAATTCAATTGGCTCAAGCCCAATTCTCTCTTTCTCTCTCCTCTCCTCCTCCGGCTTTCTCTCTCCTCTTCCTCTGTGTGGAACCCTAGATTCGGAGCGAGATTTAGCAATAGAGGTTCGTTTCTCACCTTGGTTTCTCTTAAATATGTTTATCTTGAGGTACGGATGTCTAGATCTGAATATGAAATGTATTCGAACAGTACCAACCTTGTGTTCTTGATTTCGATTCAGAATTTGATGATTCTAATTTTTCGTTGATGTCGATAAATATATGGTTCCATTTTTGTTTTTTTTTCCTGATTTGTTTATTGTCATAGATTTGAATTTTTTCTGAAGATTTTTTTTCTCCAGTTTATAGTGTTTTACAGTTGACTTACTCGATTTTCAGATGCCTTCTTCCCGTGAATTTCTGGCTGTTCTTAATTTTTTTTGCAGTGAGTAATAGATTCGTCATTTGTCAATACGATGTTCGAATTTTGGGGTCGAAAATTTTTTATTGGGCTCTATTTAATTTTTCTTAAGCCCATGATGGATGAAATTATAGATCTGTTTTTATTTCTCGTGTTTGTGTTTGTTGACTTTTTTTTGTTATAATAGTGGAAGTCCAGTGGCCCTTTGTCCGATTTTATGAAGCGCATCTACAAATATTTTTGTGGGCCATGGGTAAGGCCCATGTAGCCTTCTAGATACCCTATACTCTACTACTCACCCAGTCACCCATTTATAAACTCAGTTGATACTGTGAGTTGCACTATATTGTATTTTGTTGGGTCTATGCTTTTTGTCACGTGGTTTAGTTCACCTCGGACTAATTGCATATTAGAATGCTACGATAAAATTTTTAGAAACAATAATAATTTGTTGCAGAGTACTGATAGTGAGCTCCATAAAAAATGTTTTTTTTTTTTTCCGGCGCAATTTCGATTGCAAATTTTTAATTTTAGGGAAGACTTGGGCAATTTCTGAAATAAAACTTACTGTCACAACTTGCAACATGTTTTAATTTTTCCATGTAATGTCTGAAGGAGCTCGGTACTCTGTTGGCAGTGTATGCAACAGGTCTGCACTGGGGTATTTATATTTGTCAAGTTAGTGCAATAGAATGTATGTTACTAATGAGGTTCTGGAGTTGAATTTCAGAGATTACTACACTTTCTTAGCTACAATGTTTGCTCACAGCTTCTCATATATTCACGACCCTCATATAATAGATTAAAGAACAGAATTAAGTGGCAAAGAAATCAGATGATGAGGAAACTAATGCCTAATTCAACTATTTACACAAAGTTATAAGATGCTTTTATGATTCAATTTCTAATTGTATTCTGTGATCATTTCAGTCTGCAAATTGTAATGATGCTCTAAGTGTTGTGTAAAAAGTGATAATCCCCTTTATTTACTTGTATCTGGGTTTACAGAGTGTGTGCCTTCAGGGTTGATCCATCTTGTGACTTCATTGTTGTAGGAATTGATATATTGCTTATTTTGCAGAAATTGTCCATCGTATGTCTCTTGAGATGGAAAGTCCTACTGAAGTCATGAACAACGAGCTTGTCCCAGTGGACCCACAACCTGATGAACCCATGAATTCAGAGATGCAGATTGACAATTTAGAGAGACAAATCATCAACACGGAGATACCAGCCAACAACATTGAGGCACAATCCACTAGGCGTAGGAAAAAGAAGTCGATAGTTTGGGAACATTTCACTATTGAAACTGTTGGTCCTGGTACTAGAAGGGCATGCTGTAAACAATGCAAGCAGTCATTTGCATACAGCACAGGCTCTAAGGTAGCTGGCACAAGTCATCTCAAGAGGCACATAGCCAAGGGAACTTGCCCAGTTGTCTTGCGTAATCAGGAGAAGAATCAATCAACCCCATATAGTGCCCCTTCAAAGACGGGCCCATATTCTGATACGCCAAAACGACGCTACAGAACAGCCAGCGTACCTTACTTTGCATTTGATCCAGATCGGTGCCGACACGAGATTGCTAGAATGATTATTATGCATGACTACCCCCTTCATATTGTTGAACATCCTGGTTTTGTGGCATTTGTTCATAATCTTCAGCCTCGTTTTGACATGGTGAGCTTCAACACTGTACAAGGGGATTGTGTGGCAACCTATCTTAGGGAAAAGCAAAACATTCAGAAGGTGTTTGAGGGAATGCCTGGGCGTATCTGCCTTTCACTGGACTTATGGTCTTCATGCCAAACTATGGGCTACATGTTCGTAACCGGGCAGTTCATCGATAGTGACTGGAAAATGCACCGTAAACTCCTCAACGTCATAATGGAACCGTATCCTGATTCAGATGCTGCTTTCAGTCATTCTATTGCTGCTTGCCTTTCTGATTGGAGTATGGATGGCAAGTTATTTTCTGTTGCCATCAATCAACCACTGAGTGATGCCGCAGTTGATAACCTTAGAGCTCTACTCTCTGTTAAGAATCCCCTTGTTCTTAATGGTCAATTGTTGGTCGGAAATTGCCTTGCTCGATCTCTAAGCAGCATAGTCCAAGATGCACTAACTTCTGTGGAGGGAATTGTTAATAAAGTCAGAGATAGTGTCAAGTATGTGAAAACGTCAGATTCGCGTGAGGAAAAGTTTCTCGAGCTTAAACAGCAACTTCAAGTGCCAAGTGCAAAGAGCCTTGCTATTGATGACCAAACTCAGTGGAACACAACTTACGAAATGTTGTTGGCTGCATCCGAGTTAAAGGAAGTCTTCTCTTGTTTGGACACTTCTGATCCTGATTACAAGGATGCCCCGTCAATGGAAGATTGGAAGCAGATTGAGACTCTATGTACATACTTGAAGCCCCTTTTTGACACTGCCAATCTCTTGACAACTCCAACTATGCCAACAACAAACACGTTCTTCCATGAAGCATGGAAGATTCAGTTGGAATTGGCACGTGCAGGGGCAAGTGATGACCCTGTGATCAGCAGCCTGACCAAGTTAATGCAGGAGAACTTTGATAAATACTGGAGGAGTTGCTGCTTTGTCTTAGCAATGGCAGTAGTTATGGATCCACGATTCAAAATGAAGCTTGTTGAATTTAGTTTTTCCAAAATATATGGTGAAGAGGCTGCCTCATACGTGAAAATTGTGGATGAGGGAATCCATGAGCTTTTCCTGGAATATGTGGCTCGTCCTGCTTATGCTGAAGCAGCGAATGGGATGACTATGAAGTCAGAGGATCCCCAAGGAGTTGGACTCTCGAGCAATGGCCTAGGACTTGCTGATTTTGATGTATTTATCATGGAGTCTACAAGCCAGCAGTCGAGGTCAGAATTGGATCAATACTTGGAGGAGTCCCTGTTACCCCGTGTCCATGAATTTGATGTGGTAGGGTGGTGGAAACTAAACAAAGTGAAGTACCCGACTCTATCTAGGATGGCTTGTGATGTCTTGTCGGTACCTGTTTGCACCGTTCCTAGTGCTTCTGTATTTGATTCCAAACGTAAGGAGATGGATAGTTACAGATGTTCACTACGACCAGAAACAGTGGAGGCCCTTATCTGTGCAAAGGATTGGCTTCATTCTGCCACAGTTGATACAGCACCATCTCCCGTAAAAATGGAAGTTCCAATTTAGTATGTATTTCTATACTGTTTTTGTGTCATTGTCTCGAACCATTAGGTAGCAATGTTTCGATATCTTTTAGGTTGTAGTTCATGTCTTCCATTGGTCTTTATCTTTACTGTACTATAATTTAAATCTATTAGATTTTTTAGCTCTTTATCCTGCGTTTTTCTTCTTGTAGGGCTGTGGACCAACTAAAAGATCGACTTAAACATCACTTATTGTACGCTTATTTGTCCCTTGTTGTGACTGTGATGTACTGGTATTTGCATTGGATAGGATTTTGAGCGTGTACACGATTCCGATTCCTGAATATGTAGACGATGTTACAAATTTAATACCCGAGAAATTGTGGTTGTATTTACGCTTAATTTGTATCAAGATTTCTTGACATGATTAAAATCCCAAGTTTGAAATTTGTACTAACTGGCATCACAAGAGAATTCTTTCAATTTCATTCAAATTTGGCAACCTTTCTGAAAGACGAGCAATGATACACGTACAGGAAGGGGAGGGATGGGTTCACTGCCAAGCCACTAATTGTAGAGGGTGGGGGTGGTTTTTTTTTTTTTAAACATGTGGGGGCCCTGTAAGTTTTGCTCCTGAACTTGGAGCAAAATTCCTGAAAGACAATAGTCGTTGCATGAATTGAGGGTGTGTTTGAGCCCCTTTAAATTTTGAAAAATGTATTATGAAATAGTAGATTGATGGAAAATGTATAGTTAAAAATGAAGGAAAAGTTTTTGATTTGCATGTAATATTATTTTAATGAAGAATGCGTGACTGAAAATGAGCACTGTAGAAAAAATAATGTGATAGAATGTAAAATAATTGATGACATACAGAGACTGAATCACTTGATGTCCAAAGGTTGTATAGGCAAATAAGAACAAAATTGGCTATTGACTAGTTTACTCAAAAACATTCATACATGAGAATTGAGAAGCCTTGTCGTCTTGCTAGGTGTATTATTCTACATTTTTCTAAAAAAACATTCATTCATTTCTTACTTCCCCATTGACCACATTTTGCTTCTCAACCTATAGGGTATTAACAGTCGTTTTTAGTGGTTGTTCTCCTCTCATTCGCGGAATAAAATAACAGTCAAAAGTGCAATTGTTCCAGCGACTTCTTCAATTCTATCGAGTCTTTTTGTCTGCACTTGAGTGAAAATACTATCAATGAATGCTCATTAAATTTTGGTTACTATTTATTCACTGAACTAAAAAATGTATTCCTTATTATTACATCCACCATTCATAAAGAATCTAGTTCTCTCCCTTAACGAAAAAATTTCACCCGACAAACAATAATAATAATAATAAAAAAGCATAACCTCTCAACGAGCATGTTATGTCGGTACAACTAAAAAGTTATAAAAAGCTAAATGTGACCTTTTAACCTTACTGGAGTGATACTTAAAAAAACATACGTTTTTGCTTTGTTTTGGCAATTTTTTTTGTCAACTTGTCTTACTTTAAAATTAAAAAGAAAATTACATAGTAGCAAAAATAAAAATAAAAAATTGATTAATTTTGAAATAACTCTTTATTTATAGTGAAAATAAATAATTTACTGAAAACAGTGAATTAAAAATTTTCTTTTTTACTTATAAGTTAATAAACATACGCTTAGCCAAACATTTTCAAAACCTAGCAATTGGAAAAAAACTTTTCTTATCCATTTGCTCCAGCAATTCGATAAGGAACATCGATTTTGAGTGTAGCCAAGGCAAGTTTCCGCTGCTTCTTCATAACTTAAAATTACTGAATTTCCATTTTTTTCTTTATCTGTATCCTGTAGAAGAGGATTTGTTCTTGTTCTCTGTATGAAATGGTGCATGATATACGATGTAATAATAGTTTTTTTGAGTTAATAATTGGTTTCTGACTATAATTTTATATATGTTCTTATGCTGCTTAATCTGCAAGCAGGGGCGGAGCAGACCCAAAATTAGATGTTTCCTTCTTCTCAATTACAAATCGATCCCTGTTCTTGGTTAACCGGACTCCACTCCAGCCTGCGATAGGGCAGGCGACTCCACTCCAATCTAGGTCTCCAATCTGTTAAGGTAATTACTTTAGTCCTTCTCTATTTTGTTTATTTTGCAATTTAAATGTGTATTTTATTTATTTGATTATTTTACAGTGTTTCATGTTGTATTTTAATTTGAAATTTGGTAAATATTATTTTAGTTTTTCTAATTTTTACAAGTTAGAGTTTAGGGTTTTTAGTTCTTAATTTTTAAAAATATAATTCGATCCAACATTCCACAAAGTGCAAGAAGAATGTCAAATGCTTGGTTAGAGGTACAATAACAGATTTATTTATATTGACTCACAAAATCTAGAATAATACCTGAAAAAAATGAAGTCAATTTGATAGTTAAAGCACACATTTTTAATAAAATTGGTATTAGTTTTTGTTAGTATAGTGCTTCTTCTATTAGCTACGAACATCCGTAATTTTGCTATAATCGAAGATAGTTTCACATTCTTAACTATCATGGCTTTAGCATGATGATTAAGCCAAAATTGAAAGATTACTTATCTAGTTTACTTTTTGGAAAAATAGCCAAGTCCTTTTGTTCAAATTGAATTTGCAATTTTTTTAGTTTTAGACTTAATTAGTTGCTTTTATAAGACTGTATTACTTAATTAATTCATATAATGAAATTGTTGCAGGAAGAATACTTCTGTAACTGCACAGAACATATTTTAATGGAAGCATTTGAGTTTTTATGTGTTCATTTTGAGACTGCAAGCTTTACATATATTACAAAGCCTTTATTCTAAATGATGAGGAAACAATCTGAACAGGACAATTGACATTTTGGATTAATAGTGATGTTTTATGTTTTATTAAAAACATAAAGTTTCTTTGTTTTAACTTTTAACACTGGAAAGAGTTTTATGAAAAGGGAAAATAATATTTTAAAAAAAAAGGAACAAAAGATAGGTGAGATGCAGACAATAGGATCCAGAAGTTTTGAGGTGTAAAAATTGGAAAATGGTTTATGAGAAATATGTCTTTCTAGAGATTACTCATTTACGTATAACCCCAAATGATATTGTGTGGTTTTGGAGCTATCTCTCGTGTTCTAACTCAAGTTATTATGTTTGGCAGTAAAAATCTTTAAAAAAAATAAACAAACAAGCACTGTGGTAAAAGATGTCCAGCAATGGTGTTTCCCGAACTCTGCGCATGTTTGCTACAGCTGCTGTTGCATTCTTTGGTGGAACTTTTTCTCTCGGTTTCTTAACCTCTTCCATTTCTGGACGTCTCACTCTACATAAAAGGGTAAATTATAAATGCATGAATGCTAAATTTTGTGAATCAACTTTGACTGCATTAGGGATTTAAAATATGATGATTGATGAGGTTTTTATTCAGTTTCTATTCCTTTGTCCAATAAATTCACATAGGTTATGCATTGCAACTCATGGGGTCAAATTTTTTGATTTGCTGTGTTTCTCTCTTTAGCAATATCGTTAACTATGCGTCTTTTTGCAGAAAAAATATGGCAGACCATGTGGGACTTGTAAAGGGATAGGTTATTATCCTTGCAAACTGTGTAAAACTAATGGCATAATAGAGTGGTCTCCACTTTATGATCCCGTGTTTATAAACCCATGTGTCTGCCCGACATGTGATGGATTTAGGCAAGTGATCTTCATTTCTGCCCTTTTCCTTTTGTTGTCTGTAATGTTCCTGTTTAATAGTTGAAGTGGTTGTGAAACTGATGTTCTCATTTGCTTTGATTGAAGGGTACAACGCTGTCTCAACTGCTTGGGTTATGGTTTTGTTTAACGACCAAGTTCAGGTGGCATGTGAATTGAATTTTTTCCAATTTTTTTGGTAAAGTTTTCTATCTCAAGTGTAATATTATTCAATAGTAATTTGGGATATATTGTGTGTGCAATTCTGTAACCTTGAATATCAGTTGTTAAGCCTTCATGAATCAAGCATAAGCCTTAAGGCGCTTTAAAGCGTTGGCCTCAATTTGAACTAGAAAAATAAAATGGATCTCAAAAGTTGCAATTAATAGATTGACGAAGTAGTAAATAACATAACAAGACCCTTCTTCCTCAACTAGATTTTTTTTCAAAACAAATGAAACAACAAAGTAGCTACCTAACAATATTGCTTGTTTTGAGCTTAATAGAAAAGAGAACATAAAACTCGAGAAAAGAAACACAAGAAAGCAGATGAGAAGAAAGTGTAGAGGAGAGCAGTGTAGTTATGTGTCACAATCCATCCTCTGTTGCTGAAAACACTTAGAGAAGTAGTAAATTTGATGAAGAACACATGTGAATTCATTTAGTATAATTTTTCTTCAACATGCCTCTCACGAGCAAGTAAGATTCATTTTTTAAAAATCAAAATTCTGATTCACAGAAATTTTATAAAGAGGTAGCAATAAGATTTTAACCTAGGGCCTTGTCTCATTTGTTTCCGTGTTAAACTATTTCGTGCAACAGATTGAAATTTTAGAGGGAAGACATATTTGTTTATTATTATTTTATCTTCAACAAGCCCTTGACTAGATGAATGTAGGAAAATCATCCTACAATGTATGAGATAAAATTGTATTGGCAAATTAAACAGTTTAAGGAGCACACTTAGGGATAGCATGATTGGAGAAACTCTTTGCCTGCGTTTTGTTAATCAATAGTTATCGACCTGCTGCAGAACCTCGACATGAAGAATGAGCACTTTGAAATAGCAAAGTTGCAGCTGGGACTTTTGATGTGAAGTAATACTGAAATACTTTCAAGTCAGGAAAGTAACGACTAATGAGAGACTTTGAAGAGTTGAAAGACTGATGAAGTTTGCAAGGAATTAAAAGTTCTGTTCAACCATTTGAATAAGATGAAGAAGAAACTTTGTATCTCGAGAACCAGGAGGGAGATGAAAAGTTTGGAGCATGGATAAAATGGAGAACTTTTAGCTGATGGAAGACGAGAAATATATAACAGAGGGCTTCAAGAAAAATCCAGAGCAGGTTCTTCTCAGCCAGAGTGTCTAGAATTTGACAGAAATCTCAATGATCCAAGCATAGTATTTTTTTTACTCGATTGAACAACTCGTTTCAACAATGAAGATCCCATCATTTACTGATGAAAGTTACAATTCAAACCTCTTGTGCAAGGAACTGTTCTGTAGATATAAAAATGACTTAAAAAGATTTTTGTTTTTTCACTTGCAATTTTCCTACTGTTATAAAATTACGTGCTATTTTCCTACTAAAACTGTGATGAAATTAAATCTCCCAGTTGGTTCAGAATTCCGAATTGTGCTTAATTTTGGTTGTTTCTGTAGACTGGTTACAAAGTGCCTTTTCTTTATAGTGCTGCATCTGTTTAATAATAATTTGTGTTGCTTATAATCACAATAATGTAACCCCTCTCAAATGATATCAAGAAAATTGATTAAAAAACATTTCATAGTTTAACTAGCATCAACCTTGAGATTGCTCGAGGTACGCGTAAGCTGACCCGAACACTCAAGGTTATAAAAAAAAAATAGTTTAACTAGCATGATAATGATGGAAATTTTTTTAATTGCCATTTACTATTATTGGTTTCTTTCCACCAGGTGATACATGGCACATGATACGAGGGATTCTCAATTGAAACAGGACGAGCACTAATCTGAGTTCAACTTTTCTCCAGCCCGAGGGGCTTGTATATGCCTAGTGCGTGTTTCATCCATGATATTAGACATTTCTAATGATATTAGACATTTCTAGAGTGGACGAGATTTAACTAGCATATATAAATTACTGCACCTCCTGTAAGTCCACTTTATTAGCTCCATAATTTCCAGTTATGCTTCTTTAACCAGTCTAAAAAGTATGTTTATAGCTCAATCTCAACAATGTGAACTTTCTGATCCTCAGAAGGCATTTCGTGCAAATTCAAGGTCAACAACCCACACGCTGAATCGTATTCAAACTCGACAGGTGATGATCCCACAGTGCACTTTCTAGGCTTAGTTGAAGAATAAGCTCCACAACGCCCACAGCCTTTTACATCCATGGAGACGATGGCCACCACCCCTGTGCTTAAGTTCTCCTCTCCGGCTTCAGAAACTCGAGTCCCAGCCTTGACTTCATATTTGAGCTCTTCTATTGCGCCACCAGCATTGAACATGTCAATGAGGCCCAAGGGTGCAAGGCTGAAACCGGGTGCCAATACTTTAATCGGACTAATAGTGAAGATCTCGTGTTCGAGGACCTTGAGTAACACCGGTATGGCAACATGGTATTGCAGAGTGACAAGGTTACGACTCCGGTAGGAGTACATAGCCACAATACCATTCCAGTTGGAGTCCAGGACAACTTCAGAAATCAGATGTACATCACCACCCCTAATATTGCCTGTTATTGGTTCAGATTTAGTTTGGTGGAATGTGTTCTTCCTCTCAACACTGTTCCATGCCGCACCTTGGCAGTTGTATACTCCAAGTACTCCAGTATACTTGTTGATGTTCCATATCTTCAACAGGCTGAAATAAAACCAAATTTAATCAGAAAGATTTTAATGGGATTTCATTTCACATTCAAAATCAAACGTGAACAAAGTTTGGCGGCTTTGGCCCTTGAATTGGAAGTCTATTGCACACAGTATTAAGACAAGACTCGACTTTATACAAGATTTTAGCTTCATTCGTTCTTAATAATAATTTGGTCAAATTCTCCTTACTGAACAACAATTTTCAATTAAGAAACTCTACCTAACACCGTCACGAGAAGGATCAGAGAACAGGCAATCCTTGGTAGGTCGACCAGGCAACCGAGCTCGAAGAATTGAACCGTCTGGTAGAACAAGCTTTTTCAGAAGATCAAAATTGTGTTTTCCAGGTGCATCACTGTTACAAAGATTGTGTGTTAGTTAACTCTATGTTCAAGAAATGCAATAATTGATCAAGAATAATCAATAAATTTAAAAAAACTATGTTAGTTTATCATGTATTCAAGAAATGCAAGAATTGATTATGGAAATAGTGCATTATTCTCTAATTATATGTAAAAACACTAATGCCCTGTTTGATATGGAAATTTTTTCATGGAAGTAAGAACTTGTTTTCCATTTTCCAAGTTTTGTCTTGTTTGATTGCAAAGTTTTCTTTAGAATTGTTTTTCTTGGTTTCCACTCACACGTGCACAATTTCTTGGTTTTTGTGGAATTCATTTTCCCATGGTTTGTGTGGGAAATGGTTTTCCAACTTGCATTTTTTTTTTTTTATTTGCAATTGG
>CAIGRN010073242.1:0-15672 GCA_903798345.1 Fraxinus anomala
TCTTTGTTAGTAAATCTGCAATATTATCAATTGTAGGAACTCGTTCTTTATTTACGTCATTTCTTTGTGTTATCTCTCCGATAAGATGATTCCCCCTTAACATATGTTCAGATCATTGATGAGACCTTAGTTTTTTCACTTGCGTGATAGCTCCATCGTTATCACGATACAGATGAATGAGATTAACAATGTTAAGAACTACTCCAAGTTCATTGATGAACTTCTTAATTCAGACCATAACCTTTGTTGCTTCTAAAGCAATGGTTTATAAGGCTTCCGCTATTGAATCAATGGTTGTTTCTTATTTGGAACATTTCCAACACACTACTTAAGAGTAAAATAATATCCTGATTCAGATTTGNTACGTCATTTCTTTGTGTTATCTCTCCGATAAGATGATTCCCCCTTAACATATGTTCAGATCATTGATGAGACCTTAGTTTTTTCACTTGCGTGATAGCTCCATCGTTATCACGATACAGATGAATGAGATTAACAATGTTAAGAACTACTCCAAGTTCATTGATGAACTTCTTAATTCAGACCATAACCTTTGTTGCTTCTAAAGCAATGGTTTATAAGGCTTCCGCTATTGAATCAATGGTTGTTTCTTATTTGGAACATTTCCAACACACTACTTAAGAGTAAAATAATATCCTGATTCAGATTTGTTATCATTCTAGTCGTTAGCATAGTGTATCCACGAACTTTCAACTCACCTTCTCCATATAAATATTTTCAAGATTTTATCTATATAGTTTGGGATAAGTCAAGCAATCTTCTAGATCTATCTTTATAGATCAAGTTGCTTCTCCCATATCTTTCACGAAAAAATTATTTGACAGCCATAATTTCAATAATTGAAATACAAGGACGTCATTTCCTATTAATAATATATCATCTACATGTAGTATTAGAAATACGACAACACTCCCACCGTCTTCTTGTAAACACATGGTATATCTTCATTTTTGATAAAATTAAAATTTTTTATTGTCCCATCAAAGTGAAGATCTAAGCTCCCAGAGGCTTGCTTCAATCCATATGTGAATCGATTTAGTTTACATACTATGTTAGAATTTTTGGATTCAAAACATTTGAGTTGTGTCTGTATACTTCCTCTTGCAAATTCTCATTTAAGAAAAGCATTTTCGATATCCATATGCCATATCGTATAATTATGATATGCAGCTATTACAAGAAAAATCCGAATGGAATTTAGCATGGCTATAGATGAAATTGTTTCATTAAAGTCAACTCCTTATCTTTGTTTGTACCTTTGCTACTATTCTTGCCCTGTATGTAATGGATGTTTCCATCCATGTCAACCTTTTTTTCTTGTAAACTCATTGACAACCTATGGGTTTTATCCCATCAGATGAGTCGATCAAGGTCCAAACCTTGTTTAGATACATTGAGTTCATTTCAAACTCAATGGCCTCCGCCATCTCTTTAAATCAACATTTTGACTTTGGCGTAATTAGTAGGTTCATCATTCTTGATTAGTAATCATGAATTCGTACCTTCAAGAGATTGAATGATCCTACAAGATTTACACATATCTGACATGTCCTCAAGTATCTCTACTTTCTAATCGTGAGTATGTCACTCAGTAGGTGAGAGATCAAACTTAGGTTCATCTACTTGGTCAACTATATTTGTGAATTCTTGAACTTCTTCAAGATGCATTCGTGTAAATCTCTTTTAAATCCTCAGATGATACTTTTAAAATGTTTAATTTTATGTTGTCGCCTAGTTTTACATATATTACATGTCAACTATAACTTGGAAACATTGGAATGACTACGCATGAAAGTTAATTATTGATGGATTGAATTTCAGATTCTGTCATTCTATTTGAAAGTAGTAAAACTTGAGCTACGGTACAAGTTTTAGAGTGAAATCAGTAGGGTTTCAAAGGTCTGTGGGTCTTCTAATAGTAATCTTTCGAATTACCCTAAAATATTATCTAGAGAAAAACTACATCCATTTTGGTAGACTACGTCGAATCAGTTCCGAATTTTCTATCCAGCATAGTCGAACAATATTTTCATGTTTCAAACATTATTATCGAGACCCCAATTTTTTATATGATTTACATGTATGAATGTACTACCCTGTTAAAATTTCATAATTTTTCGTCAACGTTCATTAGGTCAAACATATTTTTCTCTTTCCGCTGCTGTATAACGGTATTTGCTAAAATTCCTCCAATGTTTTTCAAAATCAAATTACACCATAATTTTCTAAAATCTATATGGACGTATATCTCCCATTATAATTTTTATAAATGTTAATCAAATTACACCATAATTTTCTAAAGTCTACATGGACATATATCTCCCAGTATAATTTTTATATGTTTCAAACTCCAAAATTTTCTTATTTACAATTTATCTTGGTTAGCATTAAAGAGGTCAAACAAAAAAAGAAGATTTTTTTAAACGCTTCGAGTTTCGAGAATTTTGGGCATTACAACATGGTATCAGAACATGGTTTATTTTCTGTAAACTTACACTAAAAATCATATTTTAGTGTATATTATCACATACAAGGGTGAAAAAAAATGTTTTACAAGGATCCTGAGCACTGTGCCTGTCATAGTAGCCGCGCCGTGCCGATTTGGAGGTAAAGAAAGTTTTATAAATTTTCTTGTATCTATGTGATGAGAATGAGAAAGTTTATTCTAGATACAACATTTGAAATGTATGTATGAATATTAGTCTATGTTGGAGTTTGAATACTTTTTGTAGATAATCATTATCACACCAAGCAATTTGAGAACGTGACCAAATTAAATGTTTATTTGAGTCCTCAAGAATTCACTAAAACTTATTAGATACCCATTAATTGGACTTCGAATAATTGATATGATAGAGATGGTACAGATTAAGAAAACTTGTAGGAAGACGAGTTCATTGATGCCTCGTCGATATGAGATCGTGAGGTAATATGAAGAGTACCAGTGGAATCCAACACACAATATGGGTCAGGCCATATGGTCACTCGTCGTCAGGCCACCCGTCTTCTTATTGATACCTTGCCAGAAGAGTGGCTAGAGGTGGCTGAATCGATCTATAATTATTTATGAAAAGTTACCATACCTACCTTGCCTCAAAAGATTGATTATGAGGCTTTCAGTGCAGAGCTGATTGAACAGTGAGAGCTGGCAGGACTTGCGATTCCTGAGGACGATAGTGTACTTATCATGATGAACATTCGTGAAGATGCACCTCCACCTATTTCAGACGATGAGGTGCAACCTTCTAAGAAACCTAGGGTTCATGGAGGTTGTATTAGCGATGATGATGGAAATGATGAATAGAGGAGTGAAATTTAAGTGGATTTTATTATGCTTTAAGTGTTTTTGATGCCTAGTAGAATTCCTTTTGTTTTCCTATTGATTTGCACAAGAGGCTCTTTTATTATTTTGTATTCTTCAAAGGATTATTTTGAGATAATAATAAAAGATGTTGGGTTGTAAACTTTTTTCCTCCTACTTTGTGCAAGTATCGTAGACTCCTCTAAGTGAGATTGCAATTATTACGGCATATAGGAAAATGGCTCAAGCGAGGGCGATTAGAGAGTTGAGGCGGAATATTGATGAGCTGAAATAGGCATTGGCTGGTTAAGCTACGCCTCCAGCACCTCAAGTTCCACCAGTTCTCCAAGCACCGCCCATGCCGCCAACATACCCAACTACACCGATTATTTCGACGGTAGAACAGTTTCGTAGATATCGACCCCTACCTTTGATGGCAGGAAAGGCCCTCTGGCAGCTGAGGAGTGGTTACGTACTATTAAGAAGATCTTCTGCATATCTCTTGCCCAGAAGATCAAAAGATATTATGTGCCGAGTTTATGCTGAGTGGAAGAGCAGGCCATTGGTAGGAATCCTCATTATGTACTCACACCGAGGAGGAACAACATAATCTAACTTGGACTCAATTCAAGATGGAGTTAATAGAAAAGTATTTTCTGCAAGCTCTGCGAGACCATAAGGAGGCGAATTTTTTAAGACTGGTACATGGAGATATGGACATTTCTGAGTATGAGAGCAAGTTCGATGAATTGTCCCTATATTCCCGCACAACTTGTAAGTACCGAGCTCATGAAGGCAAAATGTTACGAGAGGTGCCTATGCCCAAAGATCAGGCAGATTGTGAGTTCATGCGATCTTACCACCTTTCAGGCAGTGGTAAAGAAAGCTCAGACAGTTACCTACTCGGGGGTAAAGTTGGTGAATCGTGGACCTAGTAATGACTTCAGAAAAAGGAACTGGCAAGATAAGAATAAGAATACTGGATAGATTAAGAAGCAGACTAATACGGGTCAGACAAGCAATCTTTTACCTCAATGTCCTAAGTGGAACAAGTTTCACAAAGGAGAGTGTTTGTTTGAAAAGTATGTTTGCTATAAGTGTGGTCAATCTGGTCATGTGGTTTCCTCATGCCCATTGATTAAGAAACCCGAGCAAGAGAAGAAAGGAAAATCAAGGGTGTTTGCTTTGACTCACGACGAGGCTGCCCAAAATCCGAACTTAATCGCAGGTATTTTATCTATTTCTAGTATTCCGGTTTATGTCCTTATTGATTCTGATGCGACTCATTCGTTCATATCTAATGCATGTCTAGCTAAGATTAATGCTTCATGTCAGAAGAGTGATAATTTACTAGAGGTTAGTATGCCATCAAGGGGAACTATTGATACATATTGGATAGTAAAGGGGATGCAAATAAATTTTGATGGATTGACTTTAGAGGTCGACTTGTATGTTATAGAGATGAAGGATTTTGATATTATTTTAGGTATGGATTGGTTAGGTAAAAATCGAGCCACAATTGTATGTTTTGAGAAAGAGGTAATTTTTCAAAGATCAAAGAGGAGTTCAGATTTTATGGGTTGAAGATTAAAGCACTTCCTCGTATCATTTCCACTTTATAGGTAGAGAGCATGTTGAGAAAGCCTGATTGTCAGGGGTGTCTTGTCAGCCTTATTAGCACCTCTCAAAAGAAAGTATTAGATTATGTGCCAATAGTACGTGAGTGTGCTGACATGTTTCTCGATGATCTACCGGGTACTCCGCCCGATAGATAAGTGGAATTCATGATAGATCTGGTACCTGGAGCTACTCATGTGTCCAAAGCCCCATACCGAATGGCACCAAAGGAATTACAAGAGTTGAAGATGCAGTTAGATTCTAGACAAAGGATTCATTAGACCAAGTGTATTTCCATGGGGAGTTCCAGTACTCATTGTAAAGAATAAAGATGGTACAATGAGAATGTGCTCGACTATCGTGAACTAAATAAGTTTACGGTCAAGAATAAGTATCCACTTTCTAGGATTGAGGATCTATTTGATTAGTTGAAGGGCGCATCCGTGTTCTCGAAAGTTGATTTAAGGTCGGGCTACCATCAGCAGAACATTAAGTCAGTAGATGTACCAAAGATGGCATTTAGGACTCGATATGGGCATTATGAGTTTACGGTGATGCCCTTTGGTTTGACGAATGTCCCTACGGTGTTTTTGGACTTGATGAATAGGGTGTTCCGGACTTGATGAATAGGGTGTTCCATATATACTCAAAAGATTTTCAGCAACATGAAGAATATCTGAAAATAGTTTTGGAAACACTGTGTCAGGAGAAGTTACTTGCCAAATTCAAGAAATGTGAATTTTAACTGGACCGAGTGCAATTTTGAGGCCATACGATTTTAGCACAAGGAATTGAAGTGGACCAATTCAAAGTTGAAGTTGTGACCAATTGGCCGAAACCTAAAAATGTTGGAAAAGTGAAGAGTTTTCTAGGTTTAGCCGGTTAGTATCGGCGATTTATTGAAGGATTTTCCAAGATGGCGAATCTTATGACACATTGACTCAGAAGGGTACTAAGTTTGTATGGTCAGAGAAATGCAAGCGGAGTTTTCAAGAGTTAAAGGACAGGCACTTCTGCACTAGTGTTGACTATTCCTGATAGTTCAGAAGGCTTTGTAATTTATAGTGATGCATTTAAACTTGGTTTAGGATGTGTTTTGATGCAACATGGGAAAGTGATAGCTTATGCTTCAAGGCAATTGAAACAATATGAACAGAATTACCCTACTCATGACCTCGAACTGGCAACGGTAGTGCACGCCTTGAAGATTTGGCGCCACTACCTATATAAGAGCAAGTGTGAGATCCACACCGATCACAAGTCTCAAATACTTCTTCACCCAGAAGGAGTTGAATATGAGACAACGACGGTGGTTAGAATTAGTGAAGGATTATGACTGCACTATCTTGTACCACCCGGGTAAGGCTAATGTAATCGTCGATGTATTAAGTAGAAAAAAAACATGGGATAGTTGTCGGCACTGTATACAAGGCAGGATCATTTAATTAGAGATTTTGAGAACTTGAGAATTGAAGTATTTACTTCACTAGTAAGGACATCATCAATGTTAGCAAGTCTTACTGTGAAATCAACACTTAGGGATGGAATAATAGCTGCTCAAAAAGATAACCCATTTTTAGAAAAGATCAGAGCTGAGGTGGGAACTGAGAAGAGGAAAGGATTTGAAATAGCAGAAGATAAAGCTCTGAAGTTTAGGTTGACTGTGCATACCAAAGGATGAAATATTGATGAATGAGATTATGACTGAAGCCCATTCTGCTCCTTACGCCGCACACCCAGGCGGAACTAAAATGTATAACGATTTGCGTGACAGATTTTGGTGGAGAAATATGAAGGGAAAGATAGCTCTATTTGTGTCCAAATGCATGGTTTGTCAACAAGTAAAGGCTGAACATCAGAGGCCATCGGGTCCACTGAACCCCATGGACATACCCGAATGGAAATGGGGGAAGATTGCAATGGATTTTGTCGTTGGTTTTCCTAGATCAGTGAGAGGTCATGATGCAATATGGGTGATTGTGGATCGACTGACAAAATCTATTCATTTCCTACTAGTTCGAACAATTTATAACTTAGAATAGTTCACACAGATTTATGTCAGAGAGATTATGCGACTTCATGGTGTTCCAGTTTCTATCATATCGGATAGAGACCCGAGGTTTCCTTCGAAGTTTTGGATAAGCCTTTAGAAAGCTATGGGTACCAAGTTAACATTTAGTACAACTTACCATTCTCAAACTGACGGACAATCTGAATGAACTATCCAGGTTCTTGAAGATATGTTGAGAGCTTGTGTCCTAGATTTGGGTGGTAAGTGGGAAGATCATTTATCGTTAGTCGAATTTGCATACAACAATAGCTTCTAAGCAACTATTAGCATGGCACCGTATGAGTCTTTGTATTGTCGACAAAGTCGTTCGCCATTATACTGGGATGAAGTTGGTGAAAGGAGAGTTTTGGGTCCAGAATTAGTTGAGAAGACTATAGAGGCTATACATAAAATTANAGTTGGTGAAAGGAGAGTTTTGGGTCTAGAATTAGTTGAGAAGACTGTAGAGGCTATACATAAAATTAGATCAAGAATTAAGATTGCCCAAGATCGTCAGAAGAGGTATGCTGACAAAAGGAGAAAAGAATTGAATTTTGAGGTTGGAGATAAAGTATTTCTCAAAGTAGCGCCAATAAAGGGAACATTACGATTTGGAAAGAAAGGAAAATTGAGCCCTAGATTTATCCGTCCATTTGAGATTCTTGAAAAAATTGGCAATGTAGCATATCGTTTAGAATTGTCACCAGAACTAGTCGCAATACACAATGTATTTCACGTTTCAATGTTAAGAAAGTATATCACAAATCCTAGTCATGTGGTGAATTTTTTATCATTGGATGTCCAGAGTGATATAACGTACGAAAAAGCTCCTGCAACACAATCCCAACAACTAGAATTTTCATATTTTTCTTATTAAAAAAAATGTCCTAAAAATATTCACGTATTCTATTAGGCTATTCCCCAAATCCATTTATTATTTTGATGAGCATGTAGCTTAACAATATATTTTGTACCAGTAAAGTTTTAGTATTCTCTCTTAGAATGCTAGAAGTATGCACGAATGTAATCACATCAGACTAAGCATGAAAAAAGGGAATATACTGCAATGAATGTACAATCAAATTAAAACCAACGCCACTTTAGAACGTGGAACGTGATATTATTGAAAATTAGAAATATTTTGACACTAAAGTTGTAATCTCTGACTAAATACAATTTTCAAAAATTATTTACAAATGCACGAGTCAACTTTCAAAGTATTTTTCAATCTCAAAAAATATTGGAGCATTTAAAAAAATAACAATTACCTCCCACTAGGTAATAGCATCCCTAAATAAATATTCTGGATTTAATATAAAACTTTCAGACTTTAATTAAATCAGTAAATAATTTATTTTCTATTTAAAAAATGTATTTTAAACTTAAATACATAAAAAAAAATACTTTTAACGATCCGAAAATAAAATATTTTTATAATGAACAATCCATAATAATATAAGGATCAAAATGCAATTTTCAAATTTCAAAATACCATCCTTTGCCCTCACGCACTAGGTGAATTTCATTTTTTTTAACAAATAGAGCGGACGTGTCATGCTCCCCCACTCGTAGTCAATAGCGCGTGTGCACTCTCATTTTTGTCTTCAAAATATTTCTTTTATTTTATTTATTCCAATTTCGATGTTCTGAATTTATCTGTATGACCATAATTTAAAAATTATGTACCTAATACCATGTTTGAGACAAACACAATGCACGGAGAGTGAGGCTAAAAAAAACCTATTCTTCATCTTCTTCTTTTTTTTTTATTAAATTTTAGATTTCGATCCAAACTTCAAAAATTCGAAAACAATTCGTTTGATGTCCAAAATTTAAGTTTTTTGAATGATTGGTATAACGACGCAGCCTCTATGTCTAAACTGTTAACTTATGTATTGTCCGCTTTGAAAGAGCCTAGCCTACCCCTCACGATTTTCTGTTGCGTTCCTCCCAAAATTTGAAAACAAAACCTCACCTATGAAATACTTAAGTTGAACCCTGACAATAACTTAAATCTCTCTTGAGGGGAGTTCGTGTAACACCCCCAAGTTTAGATATCTAGATTTGGAAATATTATTATCATTTAATTTTCTCTTAAAATCATAAATGAGGAAAATTGATTATGTTTGTCAAAGCGCATTGACATGAAATATGGTAAATAAATTGCATTTTTTCCTTCTTTATCAAGATAGTTTGATATCTGTATCTTGATAGTTTACTGTTACTTCTTGATTGTATGTAAAGCTTTGGAATAGCATTTGAAATTTGACAAATATGTGCCTGCATGTTTGACAAGAAGTTGGAAATAATATAAAGAAAATTATGAAGATAGTAGTGCATTACTTTTGACACTTGTGTTTAAATAGGCAATATTTTCTTATATATATATATTTTTAGAGCAACTAATTTTATTGTGATTGTGATGGAAGTATGTGTAGGGTGGCTACGATTTAAATTTAAAAATGCTTGCTATAATTGGGAAGGAGATATTTCTTCAATGTGTCTTGCTAAGTGTATTTTATATGAGGCATTTTTTCCCTATGTTATCCATTTCATTTTTTTGGTTAGCGAATGCAAACACAATTTTCTTATGCCTAGATGTTTATTTACTATGAGTTATTGTATTATGATCATCCCCTCTTTGTTTGATCTGCCTTTGGGAATTGTTAAGCTTGTTAATCTATTTGGTCTTGAAGTTTATCCCTCCTTTTTGTTACTTCATATTTTGTTTACTTATTTTGTACTTCTATATTAGTGCTAGCAATTTTGGATGTCTACTCTATGTACTAAATTCGTGTTATGAAATTGGTGAAGCATGTTTAGCAATGAAAACTCAGACCTAACATCATGGATCTAAGCCTTTATTTGCCTTGATCACATTCATCCTCTTCCTTTAGTTCATTATGTAAAGCCTCTACATTCTTACTTCCATTGAACCTTTCCCAAATTTGCAGGTTTTGTACTTTATCTAACTTCTTGAAGTGTTAGTTTATATTTGATGTCATTAGAACTTCTGTTAGGTAAAGTGTATTTACTACAATTTTACTAATACCACAGGTTATGAAATGTTGTATAGGAAAAATATAATTTAATGAAAGAGAATTCAACACGTTTAATGTTCTAACACTACCTATAAAATAACCAATCCCGTGCATTACACGGGCAAAAACTAGTACTTAATAAAATAATTGATTCTTATTAAAATATAAAACAATTAACACTTAACTTTATTTCAAAATGAAATAAATAATTATATTATATTAATACTGAGTCCATCTCACCACAAGTTATCATTTCAAATGATCTTCATCATCTAAAAATGGAGATAGATAACGTGAAATGAACTAACGCCCAGTAAGCAAATCATCATGCATATGATGCATACTTATGATATGCATATGCTAATTCTTAAAAATTAATTCTTCTCAATATGCATCCACTTTTATGTCATTTCATTAAAAATTTAACATTAACATCGTGAGCTCACTTGGTATACCGTCTAGCCAATCAGAATGTAGTGGATAATTATTATTTGAAACTCTATTCGTCATATCGGTAGAACCGAAAAGCGGTTAACATTAACATTAACATTACTATTGAACATTGGTTTGCCCCACGCTTCATTTCCCACTCACGCCTTTCGTGGCATGGACATACACCTTGTTATAAAAAATATTCTGGATACATATCTTTTTGAAATAGTCCTTGACTCATTGACATTTGAAATTTTTTCATTTCTTGAAACTTCATGTATGTTATGAATGCAATGATGTGTAGGAATACATTATGAGAAGTATTAATAACATAAAACGTAATAATTAAATATCAAGTTCACATAAAGAAGACCACCGATTTTTCTCTCCACTAATGCAGCCATTTTTCCAGCAAGAAGGCATCCACGTTTTCTCTCAATTTCATACACAAATCACACAATTATGGTTAGGGTAAAGGCACCATATATATATATATAGGTTAGGTTAGACTTTAGTTTGACCAATAAATGGTTAAATGGGTCGATATTCAAGCCTTCCAAGAGATAATAAATAAAGGCTTTGAGCAACATTAATTCTTTAAACTACATCCAATGACCTACATTGTTTTTGGGTCAAGCCTTTGGCGTTGGTTATTGGTGACAATTTAATTCATTGGCAAATGTCTATGAAA
Organism: Fraxinus anomala; assembly: GCA_903798345.1. Taxonomy (NCBI): domain Eukaryota; kingdom Viridiplantae; phylum Streptophyta; class Magnoliopsida; order Lamiales; family Oleaceae; genus Fraxinus; species Fraxinus anomala. Next base: position 11,154 of record CAIGRN010073242.1, read on the forward strand.
TTCAATCTAACATTTACATTATAGCCCTGGATTCATTGGGTATCAAAACCCAACGTCCTAGAACCCACATAAGATTTGATATGACTCCAAGAAGCAAAAATCAGATCAAGAACCTTGAACCAATGAGTTCCTGAATCAATAACTAAGACTGTAAGGGCTTAACCCCCACAAAAATTGAAAAAATCTTTGATGGATTTTGGATAATTGAATTAAAAACAAGATTGAAAGAGAATTCTCACTTTATAATTAAACTCGGAAAATAATGTCTTGCCATTTGTACAATGAAGAAAGTCTTATATAAGCGGACTCAAACTCTTAAAAAACTAGATAAGCATGATAAAATTGAGTCCAAAATAAACTTAAAAATAAAATTCTAGACCCAGTCGGATAACCATCTGTGCGCATGGTTCAATGAATTTACTCTCGAATTTTGAATTTTATTGTTGCGTGGGCAAGGAAATTAAAGCCTTGCATGGGCATGGGCATGGTTTTCCGTATCAGCTCCATCTCCTTATTTTGAATCAAATGTACTAAATTTGGTTATTTCTCCACGCCATCTTGAAACTTTGTGTCTTGCTCATTGCACTTGGACTCTCGAGCCATGTAGCTTGGACATGTCCTTGCATATCTTCTTTGCTCTTGATCTTGTTATTGGTCCATCCGGAACATGTAAAGGATCTTTTCTAGCTTGCCCTCTATGATTTTTATCATTATCTCCCTCTTGAAAAGGATTCAACCTCGACTCTTCACCTGCATCAAAGAGAGAAAGATTAGCAACATTAAAAGTAGCAGATACACTATAATCGCCTAGATGGTCTAGTTTGTAGGCCTTGTCATTACTTTTCTCAAGGACTTGGAATGGTCTACCTCCTGTATGATGCAATTTAGATTTTGAGCTAAAAAAAGTTCTTTCTGCATGTACATCCAAACCCAATCACCTAGTTTAAATGTCATACGCCTTCTTTCTTTATTAGCTTGAAAAGCATAATGTTCATTCTTCTTTTCAATTTGAAGACGAACATCCTCATGTAATTGATCTTACCAACTCAGCCTTCTTCTACCCCATCTAAACTCTCTTTATCAATGGGTAAAGAAATTAAATCCAAAGGAGTTAGTGGATTAAAATCATACACAATTTTAAAAGGAGAAGAAGACGTACTAGAATGCATGGCCCTATTATATGCAAATTCTACAAATGGTAAATAATCCTCCCAACTTTTCAAAATTATATTGATTATAGTGCGCAAAAGTTGAGTTACTATTCTATTAACTCCTCGGTCTAATCATCTGTTTGTAGGTGACATGTAGTAGAAAATAAAAGCTTAGTTCCCAACTTACCCTACAAAAACCTCCAAAAGTGGCTACTATCAAACACAATACTCTTAGGTATATCATGGAGTCGCACTATCCCCTTGAAAAACAAATCAGCAATGTTCATCGCATAATCTGTTTTATGGCATGAAATGAAATGTGTCATCTTACTAAACATATCCACTACCATGAATATTGAATCTCGACCCTTTTTAGAGCTAGGCAGGTCCAATACAAAGTCTATAGACACATCATGGCTCATTAGAAACGGGTAATAGTAAATACAACATTTGTAACAAAACCCTAGATTTGGTCTTCTTATAAGTAATGTATCTACTACAAATGCGATTAGCATCCTTTTTCATTCTAAGCCAATAAAAGTGCTCGAGCAACATTTCTATGGTTTTCCTAACACTTGAAATGCCCCATCAATCCCCCACCATGTGCTTCACACACTAACAATTCACGCATGGAATAATTAGGCACACATAATTTATTGCATTAAACTACTTATACATCATGCTTTATACCTTGCTTTACACCCTAAATAGGTGGCAATTTTTTAATGACTGGATTAAAGTTTTTTATGTCAAAGATGATTTGAGATCTTGCCAAGTGTAAAAGATATAAACTAAATGATAGAGTAAGATGTACATGTAGCGTCACCCTAATTTATTTTCTCTAAACAAATAATCATCATGCCTATAAAACTTATCTATCGTACATTCATTACATGACATATATATGTTAGAAAAATATGTATCATTGGCATATATATCCTTAACATATTTGGCACTTAAGAAAGTAAGGGGTATATACTTTCGTGATAGTGCATCAGCAACTATGTTCTCCTTATCTTGTTTATATCGAATAACATAGGAAAACGTCTCTATATACTCCATCCATTTAGCATGTTTCTTATTTAACTTACCTTAGCCCTTGAGATGTTTCAATGATCCATGGCCACTGTGGATTACGAACTCATTTGACCATAAATAGTGTTGTCATGTCTCCAAAACTTGAAAAAGAGCATAAAACTCTTTGTTATATGTAGAATAAATCAAAGCCGCTTCACTTAACTTCTCACTAAAAAATGCTATTGGCCACCTATCTTGTATCAAAATGGCTCCAATCCTTATTCTTGAGGTCTATCATTCAATCTCAAAAGTTTTGTTAAAGTTAAATAATACTAAAAAAAGGTCCAAGACACAGCTTATCTTTAATAAATTAAGCCCCTGTTTGCCGCCACTTTTTGTGAGATTAAAATCCTCTTTTTTACCGTTGCAAAGTGGGTGTGGGCCCTAATGTAAGAATTGTGTGAGAAGCATGTCAACAAAAAAGGTAGTCGTAAGCCCATTTGAAAGTGGCAACGATCAATAAATTGATACAAGTCTTGTTGAAAAGCAAGAACAGACAAGAGCTAAATGTGTTTTCTTGTTCAATGTCCTAATGAAAACCAGCACATTTGTTTACAATTACAGTGAATGGTGTGACAAGTGTGCTAAAATCTCTAACAAAATGCCCATAAAAGTTCAAAACCATGAAAGAACCTCGGTTATGTTTTTAGCGTTAGTCACTCCTTAATGATTTTTACCTTCTCTTCATCCATGTCAATACCTTTTGTATTAACAACATAACCAAGAAAAACTATTTTTTCATACAAAATGCACACTTTTTAAAATTAGTATAGAGTTTTCTTATCTCAAAACAATAAGCACATATCTCAAATGTTCAACGTGCTCATCTAAACTCTTGTTATACTAAAATATCGTCAAAATAAACTACTACAAAATTTCTTATTAATGCATGCAATATAGTTCATTAATCTCATCGAAGTGCTAGATGTATTAGTAAGATCAAATGACATAACTAACCCCTCATATATATAATCCATATTTAGTTGTAAAAGCAGCTATCCATTCATCTTCTTCTTTCATCATAATTTGGTGATAGCAAATTTAAGATCTATTACTAAAAATACATTATCTGTATAATTCATCAAGCATATCATCTAATGTAATATGGAACGATTTTTGAATTGTGCATATAGAATGGATCTGTAATGATTTTGTCCAATTTAATTTTTATTTATTGAATTGTGTTCATTTGAAGTGATTATTAGTAATGAATATTGGTTGTATGTTTTTCCTTACGATTATTTGAATTGATTATTTGTATCAATTACGAACAAATTCTTTAAACGTAAATTTACGATTCCTCATGATGAACAAAATATTAATTGATTCGACTATATAAGTATTGTTCAGTAGATTTTGACTTGGCAAATATCTTGAAACTTAATGATCAACATGTTCAATGGCAAGGCTTTTCAAGGATTACTAGGCCTTAGTGATCTACAATAAAAATTGGTTGAGAAAAATAAACATGAAGTGTATCATTAGTATAAACTTGTGACATTGACATTAATTCTTTCCATGGCTATTGCGACTATCGAGAGAGAATTTTCTGCAATAATTTATGTCAAGAATTGTCCGCTCAATCGAATTAGAGATAAGTGGTTGAATGATAGTTTGATTACATATATTGAGAATGATATATTTAACAATATTAAAAATGATGTAATTATGGAACGTTGTCAAAATATGAAAAATCATAGAGAACAATTGTAATAAGATACCAAATACTTTTATATATTTTACAATTTCCTTTCAACTTTGATTGTGCCCCCTAACTTAAAATGTCTAAAAACGTCCGTCACTGGTTATCGATGTGGTATATTCTATGTCGAACTAAATTTTTTTGGACTTAACAGTATCTTTTGTGCCCAGTCAAATTTTCACCAGCTCAACAAATTCATTAATTGAGATGGGTAAAGATTAAGCTATTAAAGACAAATGCAATATAACGTACAAGTGATCAATGTATAACTGACTAATAATTCAATAACAATATGTTTAACCAGCGGCGGATCCAGTACTCGAAGAAGGGACGCGGCCGCGCATGCTGGCTTTGCCAGAGTCCAGGTGGCTGATCGAGAGTCACTGTAGAAAACTTGAATCAGAAAACGCAAGAGCTAAGGATGAGGACTTGAGGTTCGTAAAGCAATTGGATTGGCCTTTTTTGTTTTTAGTCGTGGGCCTTTTTTGGAATTGGGCCTCTTGCTTCTTCTTTTTCTAATTTTTTTTAATTTTATAAAAAGATAGGCACAATCTAATATGAGATAACTTGGTTTGTATTGAATCAGAAA
>CAIGRN010073246.1:0-17571 GCA_903798345.1 Fraxinus anomala
GGATCAATTATGTGAAGGATGCTTACTTGGGAAGCATTCGAGGAAAATTTTTCCAAAAGAAGCATCTACAAAAGCTAAGAAGCTGCTAGAATTTGTACACGCAGATGTTTGTTGGCCAATCAATCCAAGCTCTCTCAGTAAGAACAGTTACTTTGTTCTTTTTATTGATGATTTTAGTAGAAAGACTTAAGTTTTATCTTCTCAAACAAAAATCGGAAGTTTTTAGAACTTTCCAGAAGTTTAAAGCTCTTGTTGAAAATGAAAGTGGCTATAGCATAAAAGCCATGAGATCGGATAGAGGATTTACCTCCAAAGTGTTTGAGAAATATTGTGAAGAGAATGGAATTCGTTGCCCATTGACGGTTCCATACTCTCTACAACAAAATGGAGTAGCCGAAAGAAAGAATAGATCAATTCTTAACATGGCTCGCTGCATGCTCAAAAGCAAAAGATTGTCCAAAGAACTTTGGGCTGAAGCTGTTAATTGCGCTGTATACCTGTCTAATTGATCACCTTCTAGAAGTGTGTGGAATGAGATATCTTGCTTGTTTGTTTGTATATGGATGATCTTATATTCACAGGAAATAATCTAAGTATGATCATTGAGTTTAAGAAGGTCATGGCTCAAGAATTCGAGATGACAGGTATCAGTCTTATGGCCTACTATCTTAGGATTGAGGTAAAACAAATGGAGGATGACATCTTTATCTCACAAGAAGGGTACGCGAAAGAAGTTCTTAAGAAATTCAACATGGCGGATTGCAAGCCTGTATGCACCCTCGTCAAATGCGGAACCAAGTTATCGAAGTATGATGAACGTGAAAAAGTGGATCCAACACTCTTTAAGAGTCTTGTTGGAAGTCTTAAGATACTTGACATGCACAAGACCTGATATCCTCTTTGGAATAGGGCTCATCAGTCGCTATATGGAGACACCCACCATAACCCATATGAAGGCTGCAAAGAGGATTCTTCGCCGCATCAGGGGTACGCTTGACTATGGCTTAATCTATTCATCATCTAATGAATTCAAACTTGTTGAATATAGTGACAGTGATTAGGGCGGAGACATTGATGATAGAAAGAGCACTACTGGATGTGTGTTCTACTGGGGCGACACTGCATTCACTTGGAGCTCGAAGAAGCAATCGATCGTAGCACTATCTACATGTGAAGCTGAATATGTTGCAACTACTTCGTGTTTGCCATGCGATTTGGCTTAGAAACTTCTTAAAGACGCTTGGAGTCTCACAAGATGAACCGACAGAGATCCACAATGACAACAAATCAGCACTGACATTGGCAAAGAATCTAGTATTTCATGATAGAAGCAAGCACATCGATACAAGGTATCACTTCGTAAGAGAGAGCATTGCAAAGAATGAGGTGCAGTTGAAGTATGTAACATCTCAATAGCAGATCGCCGACATTCTCACTAAGCCACTCAAGCATGGCATGTTCCGCAAGCTAAGAACTTTACTTGGAATAGCAAAATAAAGTTTAAGGGGGGGATGTTGGGAAGTAAACTTGATTTTGGAGCAAGTAATATGGACTTAAGAATTTTGCTCACAGGCCCAATTCAATTAAAAAGCCCAACAAAGTAACATTTCTAGAAAGATCCATGTAAATATCTAAGTAAAAAATGTGGTCACGTGTCTAGAATATTCTAGGAAAATATCTAGTCCAATATGTGACCTAGAAGCCTCATGAAAATATGTGGGGTAGAAGTCTCTAGAAAATGTATAGTCTAGAAGTTTCTTGTAAGCCCTATATAAAGGGGTAGACTCCCTCCATTTTGAAGGGAAGTCAATTGTGTAAGTTTTGAAGTCAAGTTAAGTCAAGTGTGTAAGTTTTGAAGTTGAGAAATATAAGTTACATTTTACTTCTTCCTATTAGTGTTGTCCTTTATATCAAGCCTTTTCCCAAACCAAGTTAGTAAACCTCTCTTTCCTCCAACAAATGAATTGGGGCACTAAACGCATTTAATTAGCAATAAGATGTGATTAAATGACTTGGACTGCATTCTTGATTCTGTTTTGAACTGCTTTGATCATTACAAGGAGAGGGGAAATATGCTGTATGGAAAAAGGTTCAAGTAGTATGATTAATTGTTGATATTTTTGTTGAAATAAAGGTTTACCAGCTCCTGGGTGATATCAAGCTAGAGTTTGATGATTCTAATGCCACGTATGATGAAGGAACTTATAAGAGAGTGCTGGATTTAGACACTGCAACTGTAAAAGTTGAGTATTCTGCGAAGGGAGTAGAATATGTGCGGGAATATTTTGCCTCGAATCCAGATCAAGTGATTGCGATAAAGATTACTGGAAATAAACCACCACATCTAAATTTTACTGTATATTTAGACAGCAAATTGCTTCACCATTCTTATGTAAACGACAAAAATCAAATTATTATGGACGGAAGTTGTCCAGGCAGAAGGAATACACCATATAATGAAACCAGCAATCCTCAAGGAGTTCACTACTCAGCAGTTTTGGATTTGCAGATTAGTGATGGTGCAGGTGCAGTGCGTGTTCTTGATGGCCGAAAGCTTCGGGTCGAGGGTTGCCACTCAGCTATTATCCTTCTTGTTGCATCATCATCATTTGATGGGCCTTTTACTGAACCTGTGGATTCAAAAAGGGATCCTAAATCTTCTTCAATAAGTAAAATGGCTGCAGTTAAAAGATTTTCATATGCTGATCTTTATGCACGTCATGTGGATGACCACCAAGCACTTTTCCATCGCGTCTCACTGCAGCTTTCAAAGAGCTCCAAGAACATTACCGTAAATCTTTTAAGCGAAAAGACAGATGAGACCATTTCCACTGCACAGAGAGTCAAGTCTTTTAAAACCAATGAAGACCCCTCTTTGGTCGAGCTTCTGTTCCAGTATGGTAGATATCTGCTAATTGCTTGTTCACGTCCTGGGACTCAGGTTGCAAATCTGCAGGGGATCTGGAACAAGGACATACAGCCACCATGGGAGTACGTTTTTCTTCGGTCATTTCCTCTAAAATTTATTGCAAATCTTCTCTCTTTTTTATTCTTTGCCCATGTTTGTTGAAATTTTCTTTGATGCCTATAAATTTGACCTTCTGTTTTCTCCCATCTGCAGTGGTGCTCAACACTTAAATATCAATCTTCAAATGAACTATTGGCCTTCTCTCCCTTGCAACCTTAATGAATGCCAAGAGCCTTTGTTTGACTATATCTCGTCTCTGTCAATTAATGGAAATAGAACTGCAGAGGTATAAACTTCCTTTCTGTTTTGGCATGTATTAGTCTTAAATCTTTATATCTCTGGAGTTCTAATATAGACACATAATAAAAAAAGGAATGCCCTAATGATAGCAAAAGTAAATCATGAGTTGTACACAAGTAGATCATAAAATCAAGATTCAGTACACATGCAAGAAATTAATTTATTTTTATAGGTAATTTTGGAAGATTTTATGTGAAATAGGGAATTGTTGTCCTTCTACCTTCTTACCAACTTCAACATGTTAACTTACACATGCAATCAAGCAAAAGAAATGATTACTGATACATTTCTCTCTGATTTTCACTACATCAAATAATACTGATGCATCCACAATTTGGATGAGGTACTTTGTCAATGATGTTACAAATGAGAACTGGAAGACTGAGGGATGAAAGGACTTTTTCCCGAGTCTGCCGATTACATTTTTAGGTGATGTGATTTCTAATTTGTAATATTTTATGGTGGTTAACATATGTAAAACAGGTATGGAATTTTATTTATATTTTTTTCTAAAAACAATTTACTCAGTACAAAACTCACTTGACATGTATAGTATGCAGGAGAGGACATCACTGCACAAGACAAAATAACTAAATTTTTTCTTTCTTAATCCTTACAGTGCTGTCCAATGGAATTTATCAAACATGCCAACGTTGTTTATGTACAGCCTTCTAGTATTTAGTTGCAATATGTTACAGGTGAACTATAATGTAAGCGGTTGGGTTGCACATCAAGTGTCTGATATATGGGGAAAAACTTCCCCGGATAGTGGTCAGGCCGTATGGGCTTTATGGCAGATGGGTGGAGCATGGCTTTGTACTCATTTATGGGAGCATTACACCTATACGATGGACCAGGTAAGAAGCTTTATAATTTCTGTCCAAAAATGGGCAAAAACATTGTTCAATATTGATTGATGAACAAATCCAATGTTAGATTAACTGAAAACCCATTGGACAAAAATCTCATTGCTTCTAAACAGATAGGTGTAGATGGATTAGATTATATACAACCATAATCTTGAAGTTTGCAAAAAGAGCCTAGAGATGATCCTAAAATTATCAGTTTGTCCTTATGGATGGTGTAACTTTGTATTCAATCTTTATTGATGTTGAGTTAATAGGATAATTTTATCATACCTTCTAGTGCAACAATTTATATTCTGTTGTCTATAGTGCATGAACTTCCATATTCGAATTCAAATAGACTCATCGATACCTTCTTTATACAAATGTACTCCTGTGTGAACTAAGAAATTATCCTAAGCATGCTGCAATTTTGTAAATTGTTGATTAAATTTCTGCTATTTTGTACATGTGTAGGATTTTCTAAGAAATAAAGCATATTCCCTTATGGAAAGCTGTGCTTCATTTCTGTTGGACTGGTTGATTGAAGGCCGTGAAGGACTTCTCGAAACGAATCCCTCAACCTCCCCAGAGCATATTTTTACTGCTCCTGATGGTAAGCCTGCGAGTGTGAGCTACTCATCGACCACGGACATGGCAATCATTAATGAAGTTTTCTCTTCCATTGTTTCTGCTGCTGAGGTAGATCTATCACCCGAATTATTGAAATTATATCGATTTTATTCTTTTTAATTTGTTGCATGTTAATTTAATGTTGAATTAAATATAGATTTTGGGGAAAAATGAAGAAGCTCTGATTGCAAGAGTTCGCAAAGCTCAACCACGTCTTATTCCAACCAAAATAGCAAGGGATGGTTCCATCATGGAGTGGGTGGGTTTAGAACTTTCAATTGGTTCTTCTTCTTCTTCTTCTCCTCCTCCTCTCTTAAGCCGGAAGGCCTTACATTGCATTGAGAAATTAAATACTCCTTGTCCTCTTTGTCGTGCAGGCACAAGACTTTGAGGATCCGGATGTACGTCATAGGCATTTATCGCACCTATTTGGCCTATTCCCGGGCCACACTATTACTCTCGAAAAAACTCCAGATCTATGTAAAGCAGCAAACTATACCCTATGTAAAAGAGGTTCTTTTTTTAAATGAGCTTGAAGTTATCCTCAGCTTTGCTAAGCAAAGATGTGTATATTTCTTGCGGATTTTTAGTTTCCTGGATTTTATTTGTTTGAATGAAACAGGAGAAGACGGTCCGGGGTGGTCGACTGTTTGGAAAGCCGCATTGAGGGCACGTCTTGGTGATAGCGATAATGCATATCAGATGATCAAGCATCTGTTCGATTTGGTGGATCCTGATCGTGAAGGTGATTTTGAAGGAGGGCTTTATAGTAACCTATTTACTGCACACCCCCCTTTCCAGATTGATGCAAACTTTGGGTAAGCATGTCTCTATGGGTATTAATTAGACGAATTGAACTTCAATGAAGTCCGGGGACCGGATCTGTCATAATTTCATATTTTCTTGCATTTAGTACTTCCGGATATGATCAGTGGGTTCTAAATTTGCAATTTATCGTACCAGATTCTCTGCAGCAGTTGCAGAAATGCTAGTTCAGAGCACGGTGAAAGACTTGTACCTGCTCCCAGCTCTTCCGCAAGTTAAATGGGCAAATGGTTGCGTTAAAGGCTTGAAAGCACGGGGCGGTGTTACAGTTAGCATGTGCTGGATTGAAGGAGAACTTGATGAAGTTGGGATTTGGTCAAAAAATAAAAACACTGTAAAGAGTTTAAATTATAGAGGAATTACTGCAACAGCAAAAATATCAGCTGCCACAGTTTACACTTTTGATAAGCAGTTAAAATGTGTGAAGACTCAGACTCTGCATTGATTGCATTTCCTCAGAAAATAGATTCACAAATAAGTTCTCAGAGAGGACAAGATGTCCAACATTTACAAGGAACACTTCTTTGTTACAATTATTATGTATTTGTGTCCCTTCGGGTTTTCATAAATATTCGTTACTTATTGAGTTGTTTGATTCACACGGTTAATTTTTACCGCATTTTTATCTGAGGAGAATGTACCCTACTACTAACTTGTAAATATCGTAATACAAAGAATACAAATCAACGTCTGGTGATCAATAATGACAAACTCTTCGCCAAGGTTGACATTGATATGATCAAATATAAAAATACAAATATTTATTTAGAAATTAAAACATAACATCTTTCTAGACGAATTTTAGCCCATGTTTGGTCCAGTTAAAATAAGGTTTTTAGTAGATTTTGATAAAAGTTGATGAAATATGTTGTTGAAAAGTTGAAAAAAGTTGTGTCTCATGAAATGTGTGGTTAAATTAATTGTTGACTTTGACTTGGATTTTTATTAACTATTTTAGCTAAACCAAACATGGGTTTGGGGACTTTCGATTTTTTTTTTTTACATTTTTAAAAATTATTTTGAAAATACCCAAAATGCGTTTTGAAAATTTTGGCTTTGAAAATACCCAAAACGATAAGTCGTTTTAGGTTTTCTTTGTAAATTTTTAATTTGTTTTAAAAAATGTGTTTTCACTGTTTTGAAAAATAAAAAACAGAAAACAACTTGAAAATATTAAAGAGAACGTACCCTTATTGGTTCCATGAAAAGAATAGTTAAATTGAATTTTAATGGAATACTAGTTTAAAAAATATGGGAGTCAAACATGGACTTAATCTTTGTTAGCTCCCGTTTGAGCCACATTAAAATTTTCATTTTCATTATTCTATTCATTTTCAATCACATATTTTTCAATAAAATAATATTTTCCATTATATCAATAATTTTTCCTTCTTTTTCAATCATACATTCTCCATCAATCTATTATTTCAAAATACATTTTTTCAAAATAATGTGACTAAAAAACACCCTATTATGTTTTCATCTATTCTCTAAAATCTCGAAAAATTAATACCATTTTCTATTTTAGAAAATTATGGGCCTTTTTCAATTTTATTTTTATTTTTTAAAGAAAACTATTTACGTAGTTCTGCAAATAATTATGGAAAAATTAAAATTGACCAAAAAGGTTGACCTCCGACTTCAACCTCTTATAGCTTATCCCCTAAACCCTAAAATCACCCAAATTTGAACAGTTTGCTGGCAGACGACACCAACAGCGACAATAGGTAAATGGCTTGGCGTGGTTCGCTTTCCAGATCTCTCATGTCCACCGCAAGGGCTTCTACCTTCCGCTCTTCTCCGCCACTCTCTGCGGGCCGCCTCCGTCCTCCCCCTGTATCCGCCCCTCGCCGTTTCTCCTTCTCCAATCCCAGGTCCCGGATCCCAGTTTTAATTTCCTTTTTTTTTTCCTTCTCTTTCGTCGGATCATTTATCGAACATTTTTCTAAGGTAGTATTGACGTTGGTTTATTTATTTTATCCGTTAAAGTGAAGGTTCAAAAACTTAGAAAATGAAATTGATTTTGTTTAGAAAGTAGAACACGTCTTTAACCTTGTTTCGGATCTTTCGGGTTTCAAAGATTGGGTTCTGAAATGAAATTTTACAATGTCTTACAAATTATTCGATTTTCACTTGTGGGATTTTTTTTTTTTTCCATTACCTCAGCATGTTTTGAATTATATTTTGAAGCCCAAACAATATTTCATTTTTATCTGCTTGTATTCCATCATCGAACCAATATTACTATGGGACATAACTCGTTTCTCATTTTGGCTTTTTGGGTTTGTCGAAATAGTTTTATATTTAACGCTTCTCACAAACAGATGTTCTTGCTTGTAAATGTAGGACCTTGGGGGAGCTGGGATGCGTACAGTCACTGATGCCTCTGCACAACTTGGCTGGAGTTAGGCTGACATCTCACTTGGCAATCAATGTTCGAGCCTGCTGCGAGCTGTCCCATGGTACCTTCTGCCGTTCTTGTCAGGATCGCTAGTAGTTTCTTTGTGAGTCTTAAACTGTTGTTACTAGGAGCTAACTAATGCCCATGAAAAGAGAAATTTAAAATTTCATATTGTGTTTTTTAGCAGAAGCTCATTGATTTTATCGTAGTTATCAATGAAATATGTTGATGGGTTGATTCTGGCTATTTCTGAGATCTTGTTCATGAGTTGAGGGGTGAAGTAATTGAATTATTTATTAGCTTGTGAAAATCTGTTGATAAGAAAGAGTTGGGATTATTGGGATTGATAGGGAGGACAGGGAAAGATGGGTGATGTCAGCAGCGCTTCCCGACACTCAAATGCAGGACCTGATGCCACATTGTAGGTTGATTTTTTGTCCTTTTTTCTGCATTTTGATCTAGTATAATCTTTCTTTGGGTTCAGGATAAGATTCATTAATGAAAGTACTGAATAGATAATTTATAAATTAGAACAATTTTATATTCTTATTTTATTTTCAGTTTTTCAGAATATCTTATTTAATGGCATAGCGCACATTTATAATTTTGAATATGTATATGAAAAGCAAAACTATTGTTCTCACTGATGTAAATTGAACATTTTGTGCTTGAGACGTACGTCTTCCTACTAATTTTTGTTTCTTCATCTCGATGAGTAGTATCGATACAATTCAATGAAAATTTAATCAAATACAAGGGGATAAATTGAAAATATACGGACTGTTTCCTTATCTTCTCCTCCAGCTTGAAATATGGAGAAAATCTTGGGCAGGAAATTGGAAGGTTTTACAATTGCAGGCCAATACAAAAATTGTACAATTTGTTTATTTGACCTGAAAATTTATTTGTCCTGTGCTTTTTCTACCCTTTTTTCCTATGTCTTTCATAATTATAATTTACCTTTCTAATGCATGAACATGTATTTTCCAAAAATATTGCTATGAGTTGAAACTTTAACAGCATTTAGGTACACGGTAGAAGTGCCTGTAACATGTGGTAGATTGCTTGTACTTTCCTGCCTCTCAAGTTCTTGAATTAGTTGCTTGTATGTACAGCAGTACAAATACATTGATCTCTGAGTTTATTTTACTCTGCTTCGTGAACAAATTTGTAAATTTCCATGAAGTTCATATAATGCCCTTTATTAACATGTATCTAATTAAAATTATATGTATATAAGAGGCTACCTGAAATAATTTTGTTTATTTAGATATTTGAAACTGGTGAATCATTGAAATTTGCATTGATATAGTGAGTGCTTGTATGCAGTGACTTCGCCATTTTAGTACAATATTTCAAGTGGCTTATTTTTCAGCTTGAACATCGATGAGGGCAATAGCATTAGGATGTGTGCACGATTGTTTCTCTGGTTTGGAATGAAGATTAGAATAATTTTGCTGACACCATTGTTCTTTCACATTATTTTACAATTTTCCATGTTTCAAACAGTGCATACCAAAAACTCAATTTTTTGCGAGTGAGAAAGGCTTTCAAGCTATTGAATTCAGATTTTGGCACTCATCTTTTTAAGCTGTCAACATCTGTGAATTGACTAAACAAGTGGATGAAATGAATTGTGTCGTGTCGTGTCGTGTTTATTTATGTCTGCAGCACACATGCACATAGGACTTTTCATACAGACGAGGTTAAATAGCTTGAGTATTAATTATCTGTTCAAATGAATGCTGTGTGGTTTTGCACCAGAACACAATGCACTTGTATCTTATCTTATCCAAATTCTATACATCTCTTACTCTTATATCATATAGTTGACTGTCAAAGATTTTTCAACATTCGTCAAAATTTGAGATTTATTTTCTTTTTTATTTTGAACGGGGCTCAAAGAAGTGTTAGTCGTGTGTCTCTTTTTGATGACGATGTTCGACACATCCAAACATAAATATTTAACCTTCTTAAGGGTGTCCTTTTTTCTTAGGTTTCAAGGACCCCGTTGTACTATTTCTTTTTATCAACACTGTAAATAATGTCTTTGTAAACATTTGGTTCTTTTGGGGGAGTAACTTGTTTTTAGTGTGCATGTTGTTGTCCCCAATAAACATGTTAGTGCTATTTCAACTGATTGACAATATACCAAGCATATTTATGTAACTCATTTCACCTTTTAAATGTGGTTTATAGTGTTTTCCATAGTTGTCATCGATGTCATTAGTATCTTTTGCTAAATGCAAATATTATGTCGTGGCAGGTACTTGAACATATAGATGGACCAGCATCACCAGGCGCTTGAAGATCAGAGGTCTCTGCATGTAGGTCTATTTGATGGGAACATCCTGTTTGGACAGGAAAAAAATAATAGTGCATTATTATATTATCATAGACTAGACTTGAAATCGTTTTCATATTTGAGCCATTTTTGATAGCTACATTTTTACCTTCATACTAATCTGTATATGGAGTTTGATTTGTGTTGATCTTAGTAGTGGTATTTGCAGCATTGAAATGATGTCTTGAACAACCAGTTAAATTGTGTTTATTAAACACTGCTTAAATCCCATGATTAATTCTAGAATTGAAATGTTGATATCTTTTATCCTTCTCTGTAAGAACTGTCATTTAGGGTATAAGAAAAAAGGCATTTCCTCAGAAAAAAATCACCAAGATCTTGTTTAGGGACAACCCTTGAGACGAAAGGATATGCCCATCCATCGTACAGAGAAAGATTAAACCTAGTGGACATCTTTTAAGCTTCAATCGCGAAGAAAATTTTCTAATATGCAGAGTTGCGGATAATTATACGTGCAAAATGTCTTGTGAAGGGTACCTGATGATGGATACACTTCATCGTATTCTAGTTTTATAGTGGCAAATCAGATTGTTGTTCTCATCGGTCTTTCTTGGAGTATGGTCCCGTTGCTGGCTTTTAAATCTGAACTCTGTCCTGGAAAAGTTCGCGAGTTCAAGGAGGTGAGAACCATTCTGACTCCAGCAGAAGCAATCAACAATGAATTGAATGCTATGTTTTGGGGTTGCCTACAACTGGCATGGTATCCTACTATCCTATGCTTGTATTAGACATCTACTTTACAAGAATCCATTACAAAATGTCTACAAATGAAGGCACATAAATCCTCCACCATTACTAATTTGAGAAAAACATGCACTCTGACATGGCAGCCGAACGCAATTCAAATACAGTACAAGACAACATATGAGCTAAAGAACTTAACGTGACAACTAGCACACATCAATACTAGGGAACAAGTAAATAACAACAATGATGCTAAATGTACATCTTGTTTTATATTTTCTTTTTACATTGTGTCACGTATCGATACATGATTGGACAATTTTTAAAAAGCATAGGGCATATTCTCTTTACCATTTTCAAATCGTTTTCTATTTTCAATTTTTCAAAACAGTGAAAACACGTTCTCTTTCCTATTTTCGAAAATTCGTTTTTGAAAATAAGTTAAAAATTTACAAAAAAAAATTCAAAACGACAAATTTTTTCAGTTATAATCAAGACAAAATTTTCAAAATACATTTTGGGTATTTTCAAAACAATTTTTCAAAATGACAAAAAGAACACATTTTCAACAATCTCAAAATGAACACTCAAAACACAAAACTAAAAAACAAAAAGAACAGCCCATTACTTTCCCTTCCAATACTTTTTGAATTCTCACACAATGTCAAAAAAGATGTCAACCATGAAATCTACACTTAGCATAATTCACATAACAATAGGATAATGTAATTTGTACATTCTTTTTTTACACCTTGGTTGACATTATTATTGCTGTCCACAAATAATTGGATGAAAAAACTGTCAAATGGTGTATTATCACATGACTGAGTGTAAAAAACGATGTAAAAAATAATATACACGTAGCATGATTGATAACAATATCCAATCCTAAAAATATTTTGTGATAAGGGACAATAGTAATTCCTAGGGCACACGTCGACTCAAGAGTTGCTTAAATACAAAATGAATCATCTCCTGCACTATTAAAAGTTGAACTAGGTATCAACAACCATAATAATTTTGTCTTAAAAAAAGGACCAACGGCAAATTTCTTTGCTTTTTCTCAGAGTTTTGTTATATGTACATCTGGTGTATCCCTTCACAAGAGGGGGGTTGCGATTATTTTATTGCATGCTACCCCACTTTTGTGAGAGCCTGTCGTCTGTAATATCAATTTCGTATGTACAAGAGTTTTATTATTTGTACATCAAGTATTGACACCCAACCCCCTCACAATAAGGGGGCCAATAGTTGCTCTACTTATTATTGCTCGTCATATGAGAAGACTCGGATTCAAGTACAAAACCCTTTAATGCACTTCCACTGTGTCCACAAAATGCCCACTACATGCGAGAAAGACTCCAAAAGAAGCCCCAACATGAAGACACCCGTGTAGATACTGATGTTCACAGAAAATAAGGAAAACTGGTCAGGATACCCCCCAAATCTTTTTTCCCTACTTTTTATCACTATTATTGACAAGTCTACAGACCCCACCACATAAGAATCATATTACTCACCCAATATGATATAATTCTGCCACCACTCCCTGCAACATTTATATTCTGCATCAGAGCTTATCAATCACTCACATTTTTGTTATACTTTATGTTCGGGAAAAAACTCTTTCTTGGTGGTTTCCATCCTCTTTATATTTCATACCTACCACATATAGAGCCAAAATAGAGAAAAAGGTGAACCATAAAAAGTAGAAATGTTAGATCAAGAATAAGAGCATATATTCATTCATGAATAAGTGAAGTAAATAGAAGAACATAGCTAAACTGACCAAAACTCTGCGCCAAAAAAGAGAATATCAAACATAAACTAAAATAGTAGTTTCATGGCAGACAACCCAAGTAAGTTGTAAGAGAGGAAAGGGATTTGTCATAGGATTATCGACTGACCTTGCTTACTTTAAACTAACCCGTTAAAAAGACTTTAAAGTTGTCATAGGAAAGGGATTTGTCATAGGGGAATCTAAAGCTTGACAGAGGCAAAAGTGAAAGACGACAATCTTTTCTTTTGGAACAACTAAGAGTTACTTGGTGGGGACAGTGAACAAACATATGATAAAGTTCAAGATGTCCAATATCACTTCCTCCTCATGTCAGTCTCAGTTCATTCTCTCTCGTTCATATGGAACCATTTTAAGAGTCGAGGAAGTAGGATTCACTATAGTCTCTTCATACATTCACTGTAATTCTACCACTAAGAGTCAAGGATAGAAAGTTTATCAGACAAAAGAAACCTGCAGCTACCACAAAAAGATGGAAACTGAAAAAAATAGCGATCGAGGAGAATGGTTGAATTTAAGCCTTGGAAGGGATCCATCTCAAACGTTAACAGACTCGGAGTCACAATCAAGACCTGCTTCTAAAAGGGTTTTCTCATGTAACTTCTGCTTGAGGAAGTTCTACAGCTCACAAGCATTGGGGGGTCATCAAAATGCTCACAGAAGAGAAAGAGGTGCAGTGAGAAATTACCAGTGGCACAGGATGACAATGATGGCTCTACCTATTCATACTTCCATGATAAGATCATTTGGCGTTCAACCTCACTCTCTTGTACACAAGCCAGGCAGGGCTCAACCACTTGGAGGAAGATTTATTGAGGATAGTACTGGGTTTGGAACACAATATCAGCACAATCACATGGAGGAAGCTGCAGATTTGATTTGGCCTGGAAGTTTTCGTTTGGATTCACACCAACCAGAGCAGAAGTCACAGAGTCCAAACAAGCTTGACCTGAATCTCAAACTGTAATTAGCCTGTGCATATTACTTGATTGAAATTATTTGTTATAAGTCACTAAAGGGTATAAGCATCACTAGGTACATAAATCCAAGAGAGCTGTGCCATCATAAAGCAGGACTAGATCCGGAATTTCCTCCTCTTGTCCGAAAGAGATTTACTGCTCTTCACTTATGATGTAGTGCCTAAATCCTAAATTTACTTGCTGTTTAGATGATTCTAATCCCTAAACACATGAATAACACTACTGAATACTCGTTTCAACCATGTTTTTGCTTATTATAGAAATGAACAAAGAAAAGGCGTTAACAAAGAATTGTCGACCTGAATACATCTTTCAGTTTGATTCTTTGCATCTCCAGTTCCACTCTACTTATACACGAATCATACACAGGAACTAGACTGAATTATTTCAAGTAATAAGGCAGGTTACTAAATAATTCATGACACTAACTCCATCAAAACAAAAAATGGTTGTTAAAATCATTCCCCAAATACACACCTGAATAGATTTGAGGGCTTATGATTCACTCAATATGTTCATCAAACAATAGGCTAAGATTATTATGTTGTATTATGTAACTGCACATTCTAAGGGTAAAGTGTTAGGAATAACTGTTATGAGTGATCTCCATTCTATCATACAGAATGGTTATGATTTCTTGAATTGCAAACTAATATTCAGAATTTTCACCATAAATAACTATTTTTCCCCAAGAAGATTGGCAGTGGTTTGTTCAGCTAGAAATAATCTCACCAATATATTACAGACTAACAGATTTATGTAATCGTATGCTTTTGAGTCCTGTGCATTACAATTGGGAGCCTTTCAATGCTTGGATCACTGTTAAAATGACAAAACTTAAGCAATATGATTTACTGTTTAACTTCAGATGCGAAGTCTAAGGTGGCCGCCATCTGGAGGCTCCAGTGGGGCCACCGTCCTCAGCTCTCCCACTCCATCTCTGATTATTTATAAAACACACACGCTCTCTCTCTCTCTCTCTCTCTCTCTCTCTCTCTCTCTCTTAAGTACAAAGAAGGACATTTAAAATGAGAAAATGAAATACTTAAGGCACTCCCTGGTATCTCGCATCCATTAGTCGACCTACCATTTGCCTTTTAACCGAAATTCTCTTAGTGCTAATTGTGGACTACAAAGTCGTACAAGTTAAAGCACATGGGCAATCTTTAAGCAGCGCACAAGGTGAGCATAACTTAACAGTCTTACATAATTAAAATCGATAACCAATCATAAATTTCCTAGCAAATTACATACGCTGAACCACTCTTTCAGCATTTTGGCTTATCATGGGAGTATGTCCCAAGATTGGAATTAGGGGAAGGAATGGAAAGATAAATGGATGGGGAATCCTCCTGTGTTGAGAATAAGAGCCAACAAACTGAAAAATTCCTGTGGGAAAGCATGGGAGCCCCAAGCCTATGTAATAGTATATACTCTTAGAAGATAGTTTAGCATTACCCTACTGGTGAGTTGCAGGGAGGAAAGACTGATGAATCAGGCAACTCCTATACCTTTTATTACATGCATAATGAGTTGCATCGACATCTTTGCGGGTTATTGAGTGCCCCTTTCCCATTTCACCAATCAACAAATGCTGAGGGAGGAGTAAACCAACTGATGTAAGCAACCACAATAAAATACACCATCCAAGCTACTATCCAACACCCGAAAAAGCGGAATAATGCTAGGAAGTGAACAAGCAACTCCAAGTTAATAACCCAGCCACAGCTTATATAAGTTGCTTATTTACCAACAGAAAGGGCATACTCACAGCAGAAATAAGCTAAACCAATGCTTATAAGCTTAGCCAAAATGAAAGAATTCTACGTGGAATTGTTGCAAAAATAACTGCAGAGGTGTTAAACCTTTGACGTGTATTGTACTTTGGTCCTCAACTTTAAAAATGACCACTTGCATCTTCAACCTTACATTTTTATAACAGTTGAATCCTAAATCATTTTACTTATTTAATTGACAAATCAAAATGTTGTTAAAAACTTCAAAACAAGCTTTGATCAGTTGAAGAAAAAACAATCAAAAGGAAAAGAAACCGAGTTTTCATTTACTCAAAGGAGAATATGCATGAATCCACATTAAAAAATTAGCCAAATTTCCCCCATGTAGAGGCAATCAAAAAAGCTGCATAAGTGAATATATAACCTACAGAAAAGTGGGCTAATCCAACCAATCTTAGAAGAAATACATAAAAAGAACTGGTATTGAAAATCATAATGCTTTATTCACCATAAAGAAGTACAAGTGTTCTACTGCAGAATTACCACAACCTATACTAGAGTCTGCACAATACTAGTCAAACTATTGGATGAATCATTGGTTTTCCCTTAAAAGTTACCAGCCTTTACAAAAGCTTCAAAGCAAGTGGAACTGAAAATTGTCCTGCATTGCAAGGAAATCCAACAAACTTTAGCAGTAATGAACCAGCACCTTCAAACGTAATGAGTTCCAGTTAATTGTAAATAAATTGCAGAGTTATTCTTCAAGAACTTTTCAATAGTCGACTACCTGAAAACATCATCAATTGTCTTCATACCATGCCTCGAAATAACTAGCAGGAATTTCTGAGGGTGGACACAACGATGCTACGCATTTGAACTGTCCCAAGTAAACAATAGAGTGTATATTAGATTGTTGCGAGGGAATATAAAATTCCAGTTATAGCAGGTATTTATGGCTGCATCATTGTAGTGCGACATATTGCAGAATTAGTGCTAAAAGGAAATATGAGATACCTTGTGGTCCATATATTTCTCTCTTACTGCACGTGCACTTTTTCCCATTCTTAGTTGCAAATTATGAAGTGTGAGCACACACTCCTTCAATTCAGATGGTTTTAAACCTGTATATTTTTGCAAGGCCAAGTTCTGCGAAAAGAGTTCAATTCAAAATACATTGAGAATCAGTGAAATAGAAAACTTGGCATCCGATGGGGTTTTCCTTTCACTGTGCTACTATCGCTGTGTACAGAAAAAAGGGAAGTGGTCTTACCCATGGATGAACTTTTGGCTTGATTATCAACCTTGAAAGAAAGATGGCTGAAGCAGCAATGTTTGATGGAATGAACCGGACACAATAATAATCCAGTAAACTTAGTTCAGCAATATAACAACACAGGAAGTCAAATTGCATTCTCGAGAACTGGATGAGACAATATCACATGGTTAATGCCGAGTAAAACTTAATTCATAATAATGTTATAGAGTGTCATAGATTCAGCCCACCAGAGGTTTTTCTTGAGCGGCCTTGATAAAAGTTCTACAAAATCAACATAAGAGCATGTCATTAGCAACGAGAAGATAAGTATGTTAAGAATTGATATGGAAAAAAAAATGTGAAATAAAATAGCAGAAAAAATATATTATAAAGAGATTTAAACCTGAGAAAGGTTTTTGTTGTGGGATCACCCATCTCAAAGTTTAAAAACTTTAGCACATCTCTTTCCATGTGTACAACCTGTATTTCAGCAAAAGAAAGATTTACAACCAATGAAATATGCTTTCAACCCAAGGCAAACAGCCATGNGTGAAATAAAATAGCAGAAAAAATATATTATAAAGAGATTTAAACCTGAGAAAGGTTTTTGTTGTGGGATCACCCATCTCAAAGTTTAAAAACTTTAGCACATCTCTTTCCATGTGTACAACCTGTATTTCAGCAAAAGAAAGATTTACAACCAATGAAATATGCTTTCAACCCAAGGCAAACAGCCATGAAGAGACACAACTCACCTCTTCTTTTGAGTACGAGTTGTCTG